>JXTB01000160.1:189763-212089 GCA_002914805.1 Parasponia andersonii | reverse complement strand
GGAAACGAGTTGAAGTAATAGCCGAAGAAATATTATTGACGAATATTAATAAAGAAGATACAGTAGGCCGTTGAAGATAACATGAAGATTTATTGATAATAACGACGAAGTTGTTCTACATTCCAAGCATGCTCGATCTTTTGTCCACCGATGCTAGCTAGGTTGTATGTCCCAGGTCGAATGACATTATCAATAACATAAGGCCCTTCCCAGGAAGGCGCAAATATCCCAGCGCCATGTTCCTTATTATTAGGTAGAACTCTTCGAAGGACGAGATCTCCAACTTCAAAATGTCTACTTCTGACTTTGGAGTTATAATGTCGAGCAGTGCATTGTTGGTATGATGCAATTCGAAGTTGAGATTGTTCACGTCGTTCTTCTAAAAGATCGAGTTCAATTCTCAGTAATACATCATTCTGATTTTGTTCATAAACAGATCGCCGTAGAGAGCCCGTACCACTTTCAACTGGGATCATCGCTTCATATCCATAAGCCAAAGAGAATGGACTCTCTCCAGTAGTGGTTCGTTGTGTGGTGCGATAGGCCCATAAAACTTCTGGAAGTACTTCTGGCCAATCTCCTTTATGCTCCTCCAGTTTTGTCTTTATATTCTATTTGAGTATTTTGTATATCGCTTCGACCTGCCCATTGGCTTGAGGATGAACAACAGCAGAGAAACTCTTCTTGATGCCCAAGTTATTGCAGAAGTTACGGAATTCATCACAATCGAATTATTTTCCCGTTATTAGAAATTATAGTATGCGGTACACCATATCGACAGATTATAGATTTATAAACAAAATCTATCATCTTCTTTGCGGAAATGGTGCTTAAGACCTCAGCTTCCGTCCATTTTGTGAAATAATCGACTACGACCACCGCATATTTCAAACCTCCTCGTGCCAATGGGAGCATCCCGATAATATCAATTCCCCAAACAGCAAATGGCCATGGACTAGTCATTGAAGTTAAAGGAACATGTGGTTTTCTAGGAATAGTCACAAATCGTTGACATTTATCACACTTCCTAGCAAATTCCAATGTATCTTTCTTCATAGTTGGCCAAAAATACCCTTGTCGAAGAATCTTGTTTGCAAGTGCTTTCCCCCCAGAATGATTTTCACATATTCTTTCGTGAATTTTCCTCATAATATAGCGTGCTTTTTCATCATTGACGCACAATAATAATGGCGGGCTAAAACTTCTTCGATAAAGCTTCTCATCCTGGATGATATAGTGGGCTGCTTTCATGCAGAGTCGCCTTGCATCGTCTTTGTTCTCAGGAAGATCGCCATTTTGTATATATCGCATTATTGGATCTATCCACGATGGTTTTTCGTCAACTGGCATAACTACTTGGGGTTCGACCTTGATGCTTGGTGATATAAGAAATTCAACAGGAACTACCTTCAACAACTCTGTATCTTTCGTCGAAGCGAGCTTAGCAAGTGCATCCGCCCGGGTATTTTCAATGCGAGGAAGAAGCTGAATGTTATAAGCGGCGAATGTTAAGAACAACTGCTGCACCTTCTCCAAATAAGCCATCATTCTCCCTCCTCTCGCTTGATAATCGTCCTTAACCTGACAAATGACCAGCTGGGAGTCGCTATAAACTTCAATTATTTCGACCTTCATTTCCTGTGCGAGCTTTAGCCCAGCTATCAGTGCTTCATACTCGGCCTCATTATTCGACGCTGGGAATTTGAAGCGAAGCGCACAATGAATATTGTGCCCTTCAGGACTGATTAAAACTATGTCCGCACCTGCTTCATTTTCATTCGATGACCTATCAACATAAAGTTTCCACAACCTTGATGTATCTGAAGCGGATTTTTCGAGTACTCCCGTGGGAAGATCGACATCGTATGTAAATTCTGTAATAAAATCTGTGAGGGCCTGACCCTTTATGGCAGTGCGAGGTTGAAAATTGATGTCAAATTGACTTAATTCAACAGCTCACTTAAGCAGTCGTCCTGACGCCTCAGGTTTCTGTAAGACCTGTTTCAACGGGAAATTCGTGAAAACCCTGACGGAGTGAGCATAGAAGTAAGGTCGAAGCTTTCTTGATGCAATGACGAGCGCTAGCGCTAATTTTTCCATCTCTGGATATTTGGTTTCAGCATCAAGTAATCTTTTACTTATATAATACACAGGTCACTGAATATTTCCTTCCTCGTGAATTAATGCAGCACTCGTCGCATACTTAGAAACAGCGAGATATAAGCATAATTCTTCTCCTGGATTTGGCTTCAACAAGAGTGGAGGAGAACCCAAGTGCTTTTTCAACTCTTGGAATGCCTGTTCGCATTTTTCCGTCCACTCGAACCTCTTTGATCCTTTTACTACCTCAAAGAAAGGTTAGCATTTATCGGTTGATCTGGATATAAACCGACTCAGTGCAGCTACTCTTCCTGCTAGGCTTTGTACATCCTTGGGTTTACGAGGAGATTGCATATCAATCAACGCTTGTATCTTCTGAGAATTTGCTTCGATTCCTTGCTGATCGACCATAAAACCCAGAAATTTTCCAGATCTTACTCCGAATGTACACTTCTAGGGATTTAGCTTCATCTGGTATCTCCGGAGAATTTTGAACATCTCATCAAGGTGTTTGATGTGATCTTCGGCCTTCTCCGACTTCACCAGCATGTCGTCGACGTATACCTCCATTGTCTTGCCAATTTGTTTTGCAAACATCATATTGACAAGACGTTAGTAGGTCGCTCCTGCGTTGATAAGTCCGAAGGGCATCTTTTTATAACAGTATAATCCTCGATCTGTGATGAATGAAGTATGCTCCTCATCTAGCTCGTACATCAGGATTTGATTATATCCAGAATACGCGTCCATGAAACTTAAAAGTTCATGCCCTGATGTCGCATCTACAAGCTGGTCGATTCTTAGAAGTAGGAAGCTGTCCTTCGAGCATGCTTTGTTGAGATCGGTGAAATCGATACACGTTCTCCACTTCCCATTGGGTTTCTTCACCAAAACCCGGTTTGCAAGCCAATCAGGATAAAAAGACTCTTTTATGAAACCAATTTCGAGCAGCTTCTCCACCTCTTCTTTTAACGCGACGTAGCGTTCTGGATTTATAGCCCTTCTTTTCTACCGTACAGGCTTCTTTGTCGGATCTATGTTAAGACGGTGGGATATGATCCTTGAATCAATCCCTACCATGTCTGAATGTTGCCATGCGAAGACATCCAAATTAGACTTCAGAAAAGCGACCAATGAAGCTCGCACAGGTCCTTGAACCTCCGTTCTAATCTTTAAAGTCTTGGAAGACATGTCGAATGATAAGTCCTCCAGATCTTCAATGGGCCCAGTTCTGACCTCTTCGTCTATTTCTCAAGGATCGAAGTCTTCGCTGGTCATTTCGATTGACGCTTTGCTCACTTCCTCGACTGACACTTTGCCCGCTACCTCGACTGACGCTTTGCCCTCTGCCTCGACTGATGCTTCCTCTGGCAGGTGGACCATCATTGTGCGGGATGTCGCATCCTTTGCTGCGAGTTTAAGCGAGTTGTTATAACAAGTCCTCGCATTATATTGGTTTTCTCGCACCTCGCCTACCCCGTGTTAGGTCGGGAACTTCATAGTGAGATGGTAGATCGAGGTGACGGCTCGAAGTTCCCTCAGTGTCGGTCTTCCCAGCATAGCATTGAAAGCAGAGGGGTAATCTACCACCGAAAACTGGGTCATTATCGTTGAAACCCTAGGATAGGTCCCAACGCTGACCATCAATTCAATCATGCCCATAGGCATCAGGCTGTCACCAGTGAAACCATAGAGTGTAGTGATGGTAGGCTTCAAGTCACTCTCATTCAACCCCATCTTCTTAAAGGCGTCGACGTACATGATGTCCACAGCACTCCCGTTATCAATCAATACTCGCCACAACTGTGTGCTTCCATAGTAAATTTTTATGACCAACGCATCATTATGCAGATAATGGACCTCCCTTGCATCTTGTTTTGTGAAGGTAATATCTATATCCGGTACTCGTTAAAGCTTGCGTGGTCGCTGCTCAAGATGTATGACGTTAGTTAACGGCTGCTGTCGAGCTTCTCGTGCATACCTATCCTGTGCTCTCTTGGAATCTTCCCCAACGTGCGGTCCTCCGAAAATAGTTCGCACCTCGCGCAGAATTTCTGGAGGTCGCTGTTGGTCTTCTTCTCGCCTTTCGTCATTCCGCCTGGTGTACTACCGCAATCGTCCCTCTCTAATCAGCCTTTTAATTTCATCCTTCAGGGCAAAGAAATTATTGGTATCATGCCCAATATCATTGTGATACCGACAGAACTTGTTGGGGTCGCGCTTTGTCCTATCCTGCTTCATTGGTTCCGGTTGACAGAATCGCTCTTTTTGGTTTGTGACCGCATAGATATGATCTATAGGCGCGTTTAATTCAGTGTGATTGTTGAACCGCATGGGAGCTCTTGAAATCTCCTGCCTTTTGGGTCTAGGCTGATTCTCCTTCTGCTGTTCATTATTCCTTTTGTTTTTCTTTTTACCATTATTGTTGGTAATGACCGCGTCTTTAGTCGCATCTTTCCTCCCTTCTTTCTTAGTCTTTTGAAGATTCTCGCGCGAAGATTCTAACCTCAGATGCCGACCAACCCTCCGGTAGAAGTCTTCAAGAGTTTTACATTCTCGCTCAAGTAATTCCTCCCAGAGTTTAGTTTCTGGTCGCACCCCAGCTATCATAAGAGTTAGAACTCCTCTCTCAGGTAGGTTGTTGACCTTTGCTAACTCTGAGGTGAATCGATTGAGATAAGACCATAGAGTCTACTCTGGGCCTTGTCAGATTGCAGACAAGCAACAAGTGGAACAGTGAAATTCTTTGCAGCTTGAAACTGTCTCAAGAACACCGTCTGAAGTTGTTGCCAGGACAAGATCGAGCCGGATTTGAGTCATCGGAATCACTTCTTTGCTACTCCCGAGAAAGTTATAGCGAAACATCTGTAACACGCATGATCATTGACACGATCGAGTTCCATTAAGTCATTGAAGTGATCCATATGGTCCTGTGGATCAGTTTTCCCATCAAAAGTGTTAATAGTGAGAAGTCTGAATCCAGTAGGTAGGGCTGCAGCTCGAACTTCCTCGATGAATGACTATTGGCGATACCCATCAGCGAGCTCATCGTCCCAACCAGCAAGTGCGTCTAATGCGATCCTTAAATTGTAAACATCGACGTTCAAAGGGAAAGCATTATCTCTCGCTGGCGGCAAGAGCGGTCTTTGATCGTTATCCTGATACATGGCGGGTTGGTCAGGTAGAGTCTTCTGCGATCTGTGAGAGGAATCCAGCGAAATAGTGCGACGAGACCGACTTTGTCGTTATGATGCGATACGGATCGATCATGACTACGTCGTCGCTCCAAATACTATCTTAGGTCTGCAGGATCTTGTCTCGATTCTCTGCTAATTCTTTTGAAGACGCTTCTCGATGGTCGTCTTCGTTCGCTGTTTAAGCGATCTTGACTATCAGTGGATTTGCGAGAAGATTGTCTACGATCACCGTTAGTACTTGAACTCTTCGTACCAGATTCGGTAGGCAAGTTCGCAACTTTGCCTTTTCCTTTGGAGATGCGATCTTCATGACGCTCTTGCTAGGTTCTTGGCTGGCCGCGTCTTCTTGTCTCTAGGATCTGTATTCCTTTCTCAGGTAATTGAGTAGGACGTTCTTTAGGACGTTCGTGCTGTGGTGGGGTCACCATCTACTCTTCAGCAAGTCGTCATAAGGTGTCATTGATCGGGTTAGTGACTTGCTGAAGGTTCACCAGTGTCTCCTCCATGCGATTCTGTCTCTGGGAAAGGTTCTCTGTTGCGGTCATAGTAGGCTGATCCTGAGCAGGGTCTGCCTGTGTGGCAGCGGTGCTTTGGGGTTGGTTTTGGTTAATTCCGGTGACTCTGGTAGTATTTCTAGTGTTTGCTATTTTTAAAAAAGTGAGATTTGACACTGTTTTGCCGGAATAGCTCTCTTTCTAGCGCCAATTATTGATGGAGTTTTTGTCAACAATAAATTTTAGAAAAAATAATGAGATGTGGCTTGTGTGAATAGTGTTATTAATCAAAGCAAATAAAGAGGCAAAGATTTTATAGTGGTTCATCCCCGAAAAAGATGAGCTTACGTCCACTGTTTTTCACTATATTTTGGAGAATTACAAGAACTCAAAATTACAATGTGTTATCTGAAAAGAAGAAAATACTCTTAAGAATTCTTTTGCCTCTTCTAGATTTTTTCAAAGATCCCCCGTCCCGAAATCTTGAGCTCCTTTTATATAGATGATGGTAACTCAATATTCATAATTGTGAAAATGGGTAACTACAATCGGGTAATATAATTTGAGTAATAACATAATTGGGTAATCACTTAAATCGGGTAACTGGTCGAACTTGAAAGAGAGACTTTTGTTTCCCTTTCGTTGTAGGTTACCCATTTAACGAAGTAAAAACTAGTTTCTTTTTCTTTCGGGTCGCACATAATCTATTCGGAGGAGGTCGTACACAATCCCTATGCGGTGGAGGTCGCACATAACATATGCAGTGGAGGTCGCCCATATTCTATGCGGTGGAGGTCGCAGATATTCTTACACATGCGACCTGACATAGGATTTTAGACCGCACAACAATCGGGGTGGCATTTTCTCATTAGCTCTCATCAGTTCCTCATAGATGACCCCATCACGCGCCACGATTGAGAGATATTAATGAAGATCATATTTTAAAAGGTATATATAAATTAAAATATTGCAAAATCCCAGGAATCGGGTCGGTGCAGTGTTGGATATTGATAAGTTGTAGCTTTGACCAGTCAACAAATAAGCTATCCCGGCTCTATTAATTATTTGACCGTTTTTCTCTTTCTTCTTTTTATTTTATTTTTATTTTGTGGACGATATATAATTTATTTAGTATTTTTTTTATTCTAGTTAATAAAAGATACATTTTAGGCTATTCTTCGACCACATAATCCAGCATAGAGGTTATGTGACTGGAATTGTCATGTAGATTGTAGACTAGTATATATATAGAAATTATGTTCATCCTTTTCTAATAAAAAGTCGGTATTACTATTTTTATTATTATTTCCTAAAATAACGAATCAAGCTAATTTAAGTTTCCATTGATAAATCTTGTTATATATTATGAATAAAACAAACTTAGATATTGGAAATGTTAAAATAACATATGGTATTGCGTGTAGAGAGTCAGAGAGAAACATACTCTCTCTTTCTCTCTCTCTCAACAAAGGGAAAAAAAACCCTATTTAAATGAAGGGTAACCCACCTCTTTCTCCCATGCATATTGTCTTCTACGCACTCCAACACCCCACTACTTGTGTTCTTGTGCATCAAATTTCTCTCTATCTCTCCACTATTTAATGTTATATAGTGAATACCCAATATTATATATATCTTTCTCATCAATATATATATATATATAGTTGATCAGTTTTCATAAACTATAGCTAGCTCTGACATATTTCAATTAGTGCTTTCTTTCTTTTGAGATCATCTTCCCAGTTTGTCTCTCTTTGAGTTTCTTTGTTTAATTTTCTTAGCTCAGCTATAGCTGATCATATATATTAGATATAAGTTGAAATTAAAGAGAGAATAATAAATCATGTCTAGCAGAAGATCACGATCAAGGCAATCAGGTGGTTCAAGGATAACTGATGATCAGATCAATGATCTTGTTTCCAAGTTGCAACAACTTCTTCCTGAGATTCGCGAGAGGCGTTCAGACAAGGTATATTCAAAATGGTTGACGTGGAAATTTTTGACTCAAAATAGTTTTATAGATGTAAGGATAACATGCTTTTCTAGTACTCTATATATAGCCAACCATAATTATAGAAATATCTCATTATGTGAAACTAAAATAAAGCTGTGATCGATGATAGTTATATGCTTACGAATTAATTGCTAGCTATTGGTAGGCTAGTGAAGCACGAGATTGGCTCTCCAATTTTGTAGTAAGCTACTATAATTTCAAAATTAAGTATCAAAAGTTGTATTTGCACCTTCTTCATACCACCTTGATAAGAATCATTAAGATAAACTAGTTTGTGGGTGTTCTAGTTATTTAATGTCAGGATTTATGAACTCAATTATACATGGAAGTCAATTAATTAATAGTGAAATATTTTAATTAAACTCTTCTTCTTCTTCTTCTTCTTTTTTTTTTTGAAATATATGTGAACAGGTTTCAGCAGCCAATGTGTTACAGGAGACATGCAACTACATAAGAAGCTTGCACAGAGAGGTTGATGATCTAAGTGAGAGACTTTCTGAGCTATTAGCAACAACTGACACTGCTCAAGCTGCAATAATCAGGAGTTTACTCTCCCAATAGATCGTCACCACTTAATATTGAGAGATCATCATCATCATCAAGTACCTAGCTATAATGTTATTAGAAATATTCCACCACTACTTATAAATCAATGTAATAGGCCATCTCTACTTATCTTTTTTTTCTTTCAATTAAATGTACTTCTTCTCTGATCTTCTAGAGTTAATTATGTCACTAGATGGAGCCGTAGTGGCTTGTTTTTTTTTCCCTTGGCTAGAAGTACAACTAGCTAGCTGTAGTTTCTGTTTGATGATTATATTTTAGAAGATCCTCTTTGCGAAGTTGTGCTAATTATTAAGGAGTGCTTAATTGGTAATAAAATTATGATTACTACATATATACATGTGCATGGTACTGCCCCCAGAATCTCTCATTTATTATTTCTCAATTTCCTTCATTGATTAGATCCGAGCAACATATGTAGTGTACATTAAATGCATATTTTATAATTTGCTTTAAAACTAAAATCGGAATTAATTAATTTGAGAAGAAAAACATAAAAGTAAATAACATAATATATTGATTCTCGATAACTTTTTTGTCTCCTGCATAAAATACTGTTGACTAGCCAAGAATATCGCTCATATATACATTAAAAAAGTCAAAATATGATTACAAATGATCGAGTTCAAAGGAGTTTCCCAGCTAAAACTCATTTAATTAGCAACAAGTCCTTTGATTTTCGAAGCTGGCTAGCTGTAGTAGACATGATAACTATGTCTATATGTATATGTATATATGGATGGACCTAGTTAAGATTTTTCATCACTAGCTGTCTTTTCAACTTCTTCATTATTTCAATTGGTGTGTTGTCATGTGTGTATATGTATAGTTAAGTGCATGATCACAATTGTGCTAGTTTACATATTATAAATTTATAATCATTTCATCAATTTTCAACTTTAATATTATATATATGAGTGATGATTTAATAGAGATTTTTGTTTTTACTTTATGGATAGATATTCTAATTTGAGCCATTGGATTTTAATCTAAAGGTTAGAATAATATTAGTAGATTTACTAAAAAAATTATTATAATTAATACATATATAAATATAGAAAGTTATTTAAAACCAAAAAACAAAGAAAGGTAATCTGATGAGCTGGTCAATTTTTTTTATATAAGAAAATGAAATTAGTGAAAAATACCTAATAATTCTAAATCATTCACAACTATCTTATTTGTTGGAAAAAAAAATAAATAACAAAAGATGTACGAATTTTAAACTGATTCACACGTAATTTTTTTAAAAAACAAATTTTCTTTTAATATACTTGTTTTATTCATAGTTTTTTTTATTAATTAAGGAAAACAATGTATTCATAATATGAATATTATGCTACATTAGATTTTACCTTTCATACAGTAAAAAAGAAATTTTATGAAACATTAATAATATAATAGTACATATAGTTTTAAATTAAAGGTAATTTAAAAAAGTAAACTTTAAATTAAATTTTTAAAAAGGAAAGAAATAAAAAAAATGAATTGGAAACTAATATATTGAATGAGACGACTTATTATTGTGGATTTATTTTTAAATTAGTCAAATTTATCCATCTATATATGGAATAAAAACAAAAATATCCATTGAAAACTCACCCTATATATATATATATAAATATACGTAGGATAATATTAGGTGTATTAAAATTTGTACTAAATTTTTATTACAAACACATGTGATATTTGAGTTGGTACAATTTAATTAATGTATTCAAACTTACCACAAATAAATTAATTATATTCACCAATTGAATATTGTCAACTTACGTACCACATGTATAGGTATTAAAAATTTGATAAAAATTTTAATATCGTTAGCATTATCTACTGTAGATAATATGATGCAACTTATGCGATAACATCCAGAAAGTAGTCCCTTGATGCATTTTACGTTAGGTCAGAATTTATTTTGGAAGGTATGGGTCTAAGTTCACTTCCCCTTATTTTCACATTGCGAGTTATGGGTAGTATCCCATGCTATAGCTAATTTACTCAAAACAAGCATCAAAAGATGCGAAGAGATAAGCAGCATTGACTTTCTGCCCCCACAACTATATACTTCATATGCAACAATCGTGCATATGATTCATGTACATTATACACACATGTATATGTTACATATCCACGGAGATCGATTCCGTATTTATATATATATGTAGATATTCCAAAGATGAAATTAACATCCGAGACTAGCTACTATTCATATCCATTACTACTATAGATCATCATGAAATTGCACTTATATTCAATTTTTGGTAACAAAAAGCATGTAGGAGAGCCACCATATTGACTTAAAGACCGAGTAAATTGAAGCTGGCGAAACTGTGTATATTGTGTGTTGTACGGATAGATAATCATGATTGATGACCACGTTTTGATTCTGTTGATGGATTTATTCGCCCCATTTGTGTGAAAGCTAGCTAGCTATGTGTGTGTATATATATATAAAATTAATATTTACCGTAGTGCTTATTAATGGCGAATCCATTTACATAATATATGGAGGAGGGTACACTTTTTTTCCAAACGTACGTTTTGAAAATTCTCGTGAATATTCACCCAATCAAGTACTATTCAAGAAATTAGAAAGCGATTACTGTACTCTATGCAGGCAATCAGCAATAATTAGTGCTGATCTTTTTGCTATAATCAAGCTGGCCGTGATCGAAGCCTTTTAGACTTATATATAATTATATTTATGTGCATATGTCTTGTAAATGAAAGACTATTTATCTAGGGAATATGTAAAATATTAACTGTGACTATACTGTACTACAAGGTGAAAGATTGAAAGTCTATCGAGTTTTTCTCCTATACTGGCGCTTAAATTATAATCCACTAATGAATACAAATTTCTTCCTCGTTCACCTAATATATGCATGCACATATATGTCGGTGTTTGAGTTTTCCTTTGATACCGGCTAGGTAGGGATAGTACTAGATTTTAGCTAGGAAAAACTAATCCACATGTACGTACTTAACGATTTAACATTAGAGTACTTGGTAATATTATGATTAATTTGATATAGCTGCCAGAATAATGCTATATATCCTAAAATTTATACCTAATTTTTAATACTAACATATGTGGTATATGAATTTATATTTTTTAATTAGTAAATATGATTAATTTATTTGTGGTAAGTTCTATTAATTGAATAATGTCAACTCATATATTATATATATTGTATTAAAACTTTTATAACAATCTTGATTAATTGAATAATGTCAACTCATATATTATATATATTGTATTAAAAATTTTATAACAATCTTGATACACTTAACGTCATCCATAACTATTGATGTAAGAAAGCGTGATTGAGATAAAATTGATACAAGCAAAAATTTGTTGATTCACAGGTACGAATGCTAAAAATTGGAGAAAAAAATATTAAGATAACTATTAAAAATATTGATTTAAAGTCTGCACTCCAAAATAAACATATAGTTGTCCTCCTAAAAAAACAAAAAATAAAAAAAAAACAAAATCCTTCTAAATCACAAATGTATCCCTAAAATAACCCCAAAAAATAAAATAATAAAGCCTATGGGGTTGTTTGGCATCATAACTAAAAAACTGTTTTTTATTTTAAAAAACTGAAAACTATTTTCTAAGAATAAGTAAAGGTGTTTGGCATTATTTTCTAAGAACAACTTTTAAAAATAGAGTTAAAAAACAGAAAATTCAAATAACAACAAAATTTTATTTTCAAAGTGTTTTCTTAACTTTTTCTTTTTCTAAACGAATAAAATAATTCTTTCATGTGACTTTTACATACACATTCTTCCATATTTTCTCTCTCATTACATTCTCTCTCTTTATTTTCTTTCACCTTTCTCTCATCACTTTTTTCTCACAATATTCTCTTTTATCACCTTCTCTCTCCTCATTATCTCTCATCATTCTCTTAATTCTCATTCTCTCTCTTTATTTTATTCTATCACTTATTCTCTCATCATTTTCTATCCTTTAATTTTTTTAATTATATTATCTCCCATCATTCTCTATTACTACTTTGTTTTTTTATAATTTTCATTATCTTTATTTTCTTTTTCCATGTGTTCTTATTATTTTTTCTCTCTTGTGTGTTTTCATTTGTTTTTGCTTTTTCTATCTTTCTCAATACTTTTTATTTCTTCATTCTTTCCTATTACTCTCTCCCATTATTATCTGTTATTACCTTTTTTCTTACGACTTTTTCTCTCCTTGTTTCTTTACTTAAATTTATATATTGTCACTCCCTTTTGACTTTTTTTTTTCTAAATATATTTTTAATAGTATAAATATGATTTTTTATATTCATATAGTTTTTTTCTCTAAAAAATATTGTTAGAAAACATTTGCCAAATACTCATTATTTTCTGAAAATATTATAAAATAATATTTATTCTCATTTTTAAAATTACAACCCTGAAAATAAAAAACAAAAAATAATACCAAACAACCCCTAATTCTCCGTAAATCAAAATCGTTATTATCTTGACCCTCCAAACAATGAATTTCAATAAACGATCTGAGAGCTCGAAGTTTTGAGAGCTCGAATATTAATGTTCGAGTTTCAATAATAAGCCCTATTTTCATATGAAAAAGTTGTACGAATCATCAAACACCGTTGATCCAGACTTAACTGATCCAAGTAGAATTTAAGTATAGATCTTAGGCTTTTTATATGGTCTTTAGAGGTCATGAAGTTTCCTATAGTATTGCATGTAAGGGGAAAAAATAATGCTTTAGGTGATATCACTACAAGAAACATGACTTTCACTGATATATTTTTTCGTCGGAAAAAGTAGCATAAAACCGTCGACAAAAGGTATTTGACAATTACCGATGTAATTTCTCATCAGTGAATATCGTCAGTGTAAGACTGTAGTTAAATGTCACTTTCCGACAGAAATTTAATTTCGTTGGTAAAAGTAACATTCGCTAACGCACTAGTGAATTTTACCGACGTACGGTTTACGTCGGCAAAAGTTTTCCACCGGCGAAAATATGACCATATTCGGAATCTACTTGACTTTCACCGACGAATAAACACGTCAGTAAAGTCAAACAATTACCGATGCATTTATGCATCAGTGAAAGTTATTAAAGAAATAATTTTAAAAATATACAATACATTTTCCAATGACAAAATGCGTCGGTAAAAATATCAAGAAAATATTTATAAAAATAAAAATACCTTTACTGATGACAAAACCCGTTGGTAAATATATTTTCGTAGAATATAAATAATTTTTTACCGATGCAATTCTGCGTCGGCAAAAATTTTATTAATTTGCTAAAAAAAATTTATTTAATTGATTGTTATAATTATTTATTAATTAATAATAATTAATAATTAATAATTAATTTGGTTAACTAATATATTAAAATTTGGAAGAAGATATATTAACACAAATTTTATTAAATAAAGAAAATATACAAATTGTATCTACAATTAGAACATATTATAAAATAAAAAACGTCTACATTTCTGGAGGCGGAGGCGGAGGCGGTGGCATCTCGATGCCGAGCTTTGCAATCAATATTTGAAGCATCCAATTTTGCTCGTTGAGTTGTCGCTGAGTCTCCTCGAGCCGGCGTTGGTTCTCTGCTTCCTTTTCGGCCATTTGTCACTGAGTCTTGTTGATTCGCTGTGCGTGCTCTGCTTTTTTCTCAGCTAGCTACTGCTTCAAGGTGGCGATGGTCTCAGCGACTTGTCCCGTGCTGGCAACCCTCTATCATCCTATACTTTTTAGCCGAGGGAGTGCTCCCAACCATTTCTGCCACTTAGATCTAGTCCCTAAAGCCTTGGACATGATCTGAAATTCATTGACCTGTTCTAGCTCGATCACAGACTTAGCAGACGAGGCACCATTCCCAAGCTCAGACTGAGCACGAGACTAAATTTGAGTGAGCGCCTCCGCCCTGGACATAACCATCTCCGCCTACAAAATAAAATAAAAATTAAAGTAATTATAATTTATATATGCAAATTAAATATTTTAAACAAACAGAATGAATTCTTACATGTTTCTCCTAGGTATACTCGTTCCGCCAACCAGATGGGTTGAGATGGCGGCTCTTGAAGTAGTCGATAGGGCTCATAAGCTCTCCGGTCTCTGGGTTGTCCTATGAAAAGTAGGAAAAAAAGATAGATTATTTAGTTATAGTATATTTTGTATTGACTAGAGAAAATGTTTGACTTTCTAACCTTTGCCATCATCTGGCTAATTATAGTAGACGACCCCTGTGCAGGCGACTACAATTGCTTAGACCAATTTTTTGAGTCCTGTGTCGAGACTTTCTGCAAAAATATACAAGTTGTTAATGTCACCATTGATTATAATTTATTCTTAATAATTATTTTTTTTTTATAAAAGCATGTTAATTACCTCAAACTCTTGAGAACTGAAATGATCACACAAAATATTCCACTGATTGAAGGGAACATTCTTGTACGGATTGGCCTTAATAAAAGCCATATCCCTCTTACCCCCCAATTTCGTAAAATGATTCCGCATCATATTACGCCAATCCCGTAAATATGCCATCATGGACTGCTCAATAGAGTCCATGAAGAGTGCATCGGACCGAGGATAATCAAACTTTACCTGCGAAATTAAAATGGACAATTATTAATAAAGGCTTTTATTAAAATAGTTTAAAATAAATATTTTAGGAAACTCACTCACCTCCATCCAGTTCAAGATGAGCTCAATGTCTTCTTTCTTCACATCCTTCCACATCAGAGTAGAAGCTGGCATAGTGTCTCTAACCGTCTTGGCAAGAATGTTCAAGAACATCTTGCCATGATCTTTCCTGTCTTCTAACAAAACTCGACCTTCAATCGGTCAGTCTTAAGCCTCCTAACTTCTTTTTCGGCCGAACAACTTCTCGTCTCTTCTCTAACCCTCTTTCCCTTGGGATCATGTCTATCATCTCTAGAGTTGGAACCGGAGGCAGCAATAGTTGCTAGGAGAGTGCTCCCGTGTCTAGACATCCTATAAAAAAAGCATTATCGTAGTTTAGAAACGTTACATAGCAATATAAAAAATAATAAACACAATTTTCAAACTATATACACAATAGAATATAAAATTAGGTTAAATTATCAGATATTTTATTCTCTTCTTCAGAACTTATATCAATATCATCATTAAGTTCAACTTCTTCATCATTGTATTCCTCTAAAGTATCGTCTTTGAACTCATCATCATCAACTAAGAAGTCATTTGGGGTCACAACATGATTTGACAGATAAGGTCATTAATATTGTCAACTTCATCTGGTTCAACGTCTTCCCGATGAAATCGAACATTTTTCATTTCCGGAAGCTCAACCCAAAATTGGAATGACAAAGAATTCTCTTCTTGCAAAATAGGAACATCAATGCTTGTTGATGCAATATCAGAAATATCTACCGCATTTGGAAAGTCCCATATGTTTCGAGGCGTATACTTGTTAACAAGTTTCCACAATGGCCCATTCTTATCATCATTGGTGTAATAAATCAGCCCTGCTTATGATGCACATATAAATGGGTCATCTTTGTACCAGTAAACACCTGTGTATATACTTACGAATTGTTCGTCTAGCTGAATCCGTTTTTTTTCTCGGATTAGTGTCAAACCACCTTCATCTAAACAATACCACGTTGTAGCCTTTAATATATGACAACTCTAGAACTTGTTCCAGTATACCATAAAAGCAGTTTCCATCAGATCCAGGAACATGGACACCACAATTCTGGGTATTGCGTTACTGTCATGCTTATCAACTAGAAACTTTACCTCATTCACCACATAACGTGTGGTGCCCAAGATTCTCACATGCATATTAAGCCAATAATAAATATGTTCCAATTGCATATTAGGCATCTAGAAGTCGTTAATACTAATTTTATAGTAACATGCTCATTCATTATGTTATGTGCATTTACATATATGTTATTACACTAATGATTATTGAAGGGTCGTAATGCAGTGTAAAGATTCAATGTCCTCCTCCAGCCACGATTTGAGCCTCTCCAATACCTTTTTACACTTCTCTCAACTTCCCTTACCCATCTCCAAGAGTTTCCAAGTGGTAGAACTCAAGTTGGAGCCCTAGAAAGCAAGATACACCAAAACTAGTCAAGGTAATTCTATTAAGTTCTTCTTTTTAAGTCTTGTCCTTTAATTTTAATTCTCTACTTGTTCCCACTTGAATAATGGTTCCTTCAGGTCATCTTAAGTTTAAAAATCTAATTCTAAACCTAGAGAATCAGTTTGGTGGAGGTAGAAGGCAAGAAATCCAACAAAAGCTCAAACTAGTCAAAGTGAGCATTATGTATGATTTTGAACTTATAGCTAAGTTCTTTTGTGTTAGCCCTTAAACCAAAGTAATTATTTGGTGAATAATGATCCTAGGAACCTTATATATCACTGGAAACATAAAATTTAGGTGGAGGATTAAAGTTAAACCTAAGGCCCCAAAGATTGCTATTTATGGAATTAAGTGTTTTCATGTGTGGTAGATTAAGTTTTCCATATTTTTAATCTGATTTCTTAAACTTATAGTATATATTTTATTGATTCTATTAGTTATTACACTTATTTTATGGCTGATTATGATGGCACACAAGTGTAAAAGTCGTTTAAACTTTGTAAAAGATTGAAAGGAATTCAAATGCACTTATGTTGTTCCAAATGATCCTCTTTGATGTGTATATGTGGGAATTGGATTGTTAATTGTTATGGCAGGTTTAAAACCATGATTTTAATCATGTGGGAATGTCCCTAAAATAGGGGAGGTGCTGTCCTAATGTTTTTTTAAATGAAATGGCACCATTTAGGAGCAAATGGACTTGTTTTTACAAAATTATGTGCCATTTTGGATCATTTTGTGCTAATGAACTAGCATTCATATTTTAAATACTTTTGAACAGTTTTTCAATGCTAGTTATTGACTACCAAGTACCTTAAGTGATTTATACACTCCTGAGTCATTTTAAGATTAATTTTTCTAAATTGGTGAAAGTTTTGATTTCGGTATTGTTCAAATATCTTAACGCATTCTTTTGTAAAATGTGCACCTTGAATAATAGTAATTTGTAACAGGTAATTAGCACACCAATCTCTAGAGGATATTGACCCTTTCCACTATCAGTTTCTATTCAAGACACGAGGTAAGTAAAGACTTACAACTGCATCACAAGAACCATATGGAAGATGTATTTATGTGAAACTTACTTATTCCTGAAGGTTATGAAATGGCATGTGCATGGCATGTTTTGCATGCAAATGGAGACTTTTATTATAAGAGTTTTTGAAAGTGAGTTCCATTGTACCAATTTTATAAGATAAGTTTTAATGGCAATTGTTAGTCTGTCGGAGCTGAATAGGTAAGTCTGTTGATGCAGACTCTCCCGTTGAAGCGGGACTTGCGGATCTTATGATGTGTCTCGTTGAAGCGGGACAAGATTAGCGCGGTGTGGGATGCCCCTTTGATGAGGGAAGGAGTTTTCAAAAACCTCACACGACGGTTGCACCTTATTTTTACTCTTGGCCAGAGTTTCTACCCAATGTTATCACGGCCTATCGACTTACGGGACTAACAATGCTCTAAGGGGCCCAATTATGAATAAGTTTTAAGGAAAATACATGAACTAAAATGTTAAAGAAAGAAAATGGTACAATGGGAACTTTATGAGATTTTAAATCATACATAAGCATACATAGTTTTAACTTACTGAGTTTTAGCTCATTTTAGTCTTGTGATGCAGATGAGGAGGCACATTTTGGTGTTGATTAGCTGGTTGTCTGGCTTGCCTTTTGTCGCCGTGATCATACAGATGTAGACGAGCTTGATCTGTGGGCGACATTTTTTGTTCTGAGATATTTTGATGTAATGTAAATATTACAGCTGATGGCAAAATCGACTGGTGAAAACCTCTTTTGATTGTACATTTTGTAAAGACACTTTTAACAAGAAATGCCATATAGTTTCTTTTGTCCTAAAGTTCTAGAAAGTTCAAAGAAAAAAAATAAAAAATAAAAATTGCCCACCTTTTTATCAAAACAAAAGATAATGTTTAAGAAAAAATAATACTTCATAGTTTGACTGTATATGACAATATAGTTAAACTAGGAGGTGTTACATAACGAGGGTAGAAGGAATTTGAGAAGTTGGATCTACTAGCCAATGCATACAATTTATTGTTGAGCTTATCTGAACTTGATATTCGTAATTGATTTATCTAATATTAAAAAAATAATTAGATAACACATAATTTGGTGCAAAGATCAGCGAAATTTAGGAAATTTTATAAGAGAAGCTTACTTGGGATTCAAACCATGTAGGAAACTCAACTTCTTATTGTCATTCTAGGTTTGCACCACCTTTAGCCTCTAACTCTCTCATATGCTCACTACATGTATGTAGTATCATACATTAGGGAAGTTCTAATAACATTGAACAAAAAGCATAGAAGCGTACAAAATACTTACTCAAGATATTTTTGCACTTCCAGGCAGTTGTTCATTATGTACCACTCAGCTTTAAGCCAATCAGAAGGATTAAGAATAATAATGTCTTTTTTGCTCAGTGGGTGGCCAACAGACTTAAAGACTAACAATATGTGGTTTGGTTAAGTATCAATAGCAATTTCATTACGTTCGGGTCGATTGAATCGAGTTTCGACACCCTGCAAATACATAGAGCAAAATATAAGCACCTCTGTAACAACATACACTTTAGTAATAGACCCTTCTAGATGTGCCCGATTTTGAACATACTGTTTATAAACTCCCATGGCCCACTCAATTGAGTACATCCATTGAAAATGAATAGGTCCACCATGTATTGCCTCTTCTGGTAAATGGAGAATCAAGTGAATCATTATATCAAATAAGGCGGGTGAAAATATTCTTTCCAACTTAGCTAATATGGTTACAACATCCTTTTGTAGCTTTTCTAGATCAGCCATATTCAATGTGCGTGCATAAAACTTCTAAAAAAAAAAACACAACTCAGTGATAGTCTCCCAGATTTCCTTTTTCAAATACGGTCTAATCCCAACAGGTAGAAGACGTTGGAATAAGACATGACAGTCATATGATTTTAAACCAGATATCTTGTCTTCTGTTTCACTCATATTTTTTGCTAAGTTGGAAGCAAACCCATCAGGAAATTGGACTGACTTGATAAATTAACAGAACTTCCTTCGCTCCTCAGGACTTAAAGTATAAGAAACATGTGGCTTCTTCCATTTGTTTCCCACTTTGTATAAATGTAAGTCCTTAGGAATATTCATATATGCAAGATCAAGTCTAGCCTTATCTGTATCTTTTGATTTCCCCTCGATGCTTTAGAGAGTTCCCAAGATACTGTCACATTTTTCTCGATATGCATGACATCTAAATTTTGTCTCAGTAATAAGTGCCGCCAATAGTGAAGCTCGAAAAAAAGGCTTTTTTTTTGACCAATTTAGCTCGATTGCAGTACATTTCCTCTTCACTCCGCCATAATCTTTGTGTTTCCTAGGAAACCTGATCTGTAAGTGTTCTAATTGACTCAAAATATCATCTTCGGAGTACTTATTATATGGTGGCCTTAAATTATATTGACCATCATATTGTCTACTTCTCCTTATTATATAATCCATCAGAAGAAAGTGTATGTGCCTAATATATGCTACCTTACTTCGGATCCCCACAGATGGAGTTTCTTCATTACAAGTTGGGCAGGTTTTATATCCTTTTGTACTCTAACCTGACATTAAGGCATATGCTGGATAATCATTGATGGACCATATCACTGCAGCCCGCATACAGAACGTGTTACCACTTACTGCATCCCTCGTTTCAACACCATTCAACCACAATTCCTTCGACTCATTAACCAAAGGCCTCAAGAAGATGTCCATGTCCTTCCCAGGGGCAGTAGGACCAGGGATAAGGAGAGACAATATCATTGAGTCTACTTTCATGCAGTTCCACAGTGGCAGGTTATATGAAACAAGTATAACTAACCACATGCTATAAGTAGTGCTCATATTCTCAAATGGGTTAAATCAATCCGCTGCCAACCCTAATCAGACATTTCGTGAATCAGCTGCAAATGTAGGATATTTTCGATTAAACTCCTTCTAGGTAAGACCATCTGTAGGGTGTCTCAAAACACCATCTTCTTTTGGTCTTCCTGAATCATACCATCTCATGTCCTTTGCAATATGCCGAGAACTATACAACCGTTTCAATTGGGGTGTAATGGGAAAATACCTCATCACTTTCTTCCGTACTTTTTTCTCTACTTCCCAACGACTTTCACCACATATCGGACAACTGTTTAACTCTGAGTTGTCCTTCCAAAATATAGCACAATCGTACTTGCATACATGAATTGATTCGTATCCAAGACCGATATCATATAATTTTGCCTTAGTCTCATAGTGCGATCCAGGTAAATTAGTCCCATCTAGAAATGCTTCAAGCAAGAATTTCAGTAACATATCAAATGATTTATTGCTCCACTTGTTGAGGACTTTCAAATGCATCAACTTAACCAAAAATTTAAGTGATGAGAACTTTGTGCACCCATGATACAACTCTTTCTCCATCTCCTCAAATAACTTGCTAAACTTGTCTGAGTCTTGATTGCCATCTGTCGGGATGTCATCTAAGTTTAGATCAACTTCATGACTTGGTCCACTTACTCTAGCAATATCAGCCATGAGATCATGCATCTCATCCCTTCGTCTTCGTTTTCCATAGTTACTGCTAGAAATGATTCTCCGTGATATGACCATATAGTATAGGACTGTTCGATGCCCTTCTCAACTATATGTTATTCCATTGTATTTGGGTCTTGCAATTTCCCATTCAAATATCTTCTACACGGATATCTCACTTTATCTTGGTCATTGATAAATGCTTTTGATCTCTCAGCAAAAGCCTTAGCACCACTTAAAAACTGAGCTGACAATCGATTCCTTATGCTCATCCAACTCTTGTCGATGTCCATCTTATATTGTCCACATATAGCAAAGAATAATTATCAGTAAAGAGCGCATATAATGACATATAGGCATATATATAGCTAATATGCAATTGTTTCCATGTGTATGTGTCCTAAATCCACCTTATCACTCCACTACTAAAAGGTAAGGCCCCATCCCATTCAAGATTACTTTGTTATATAGTCCATCATTCACTCAAACATTGTTCCGTTCACGCCAAAATTCTGGCAGTAACTCCCTACAGTTCTCCTAAGTGTGCTACATATATGTATATACTTGGAGAACACAAAGAGATACCACCAGAACTCGACTAGGGAACAATGTTTATAAGCAAATGACAACACATAATGTGTAATCCTAAATTGTCCAAATGGGACAATTCAGAAGTCGATATCGAGATGCATAATCTCTTACCAACTCCTGAATAGATCTAAGATAATTTCTTTCGTGCATAAAATAAATCATGTATATATTAAAGATAGTTGATAAGCGTACATATTTGAAAAGAAATCATCAATCAGTAGGATAACTGTAGATCGATTATACTCTTATATGGGTATTTTCGTAATTTTGGGACTTCTAGGAGTATTATAGGGGTATTTCGGAAAATCTACATCTTTTATTGGTATCTCATGTATTCTAGGGTTATTTTGGGAAATTTAGTATGTTTTATGTCTTATAGGGGTGTTTTATCATTTTAGGTATCATATGATTATTTTTTATTTAATACACAATTTTTATTTACTATGATTTTAATCTAATATTAAAAATTATTATGTATATTATGAAATCTAAAATTTTTAAGGGATAAAATTTTAAGTGCCAAAAAGAAGGGGGGAACTTGTACCGCTTTTAGGGGATCCTAATCTCTAAGAATCCTTCAAAAGATGTTACAAGTTCTCCCCTCTTTTTTTAGTGTTCAATATTTTGTTACACATTTTGGTGCACTAAAATGATGAACACAT
>JXTB01000160.1:135861-152925 GCA_002914805.1 Parasponia andersonii | reverse complement strand
GAATGTCACTTTTGTTTTTGTTTACTTGTATTTCCCCTATTTTATCATAACTAAATCCGCTATTCCTTAAAAAAAATATATAAATAAATAAAAATTCACTCAAAGCATAAAGTCCTTTGATTGCGTTGCTTTTTAATACTCCTATAGCTGATGGAACACAGGTGTATAAGTTTTTATAAAAGAATAATCAAATTCCTGAAAAGGCACTGCAACTGCTATTTGGTTATAGATGCTGCTAATAATGCAACGTTTTATTTATTAATTTTTATTTTTATTTTGAAAGAATAATGATGCGAGTTAAAACTTGAAATAAGTTTGAAACAAGATATTTAATTATATAATATCCAAAAGAAGTAAAAAAAAATTAAATTAATGCCTGTAACAAATTTTGAAAAAGATTGCAATAAACTTTAAAAAAAATTATGCACATGAAAAGAATAATCTGGATTCTACGAAACTAATTCTTTTTAGTCGAAATAAGAATTTCATTTATTGGTTAAATAAGCATACCAGACAACAAACAATCAATGAAATCATTAGATTCTGTTTTTTTTTTTTTAATTATTATTTACATTTGAAGATGTTACTGGTTATTATTAAAGAAAGTTGGCTAGCAAATCTCTATCAATTATAATTTAATTATACGAGAGATGCAACCAGGACTCTCATCCAACCAATACCTAGTAGATTTTAAGGATAACCCAAATTTAGCTAGTGGATGGGATGCTTTGTTCCCATTTCTGGGAATGAAACAACAAGGGCCATTGCCACTAACATATGACATAATACATTATACACCTAATATCATTCAAAACAATGCAAAAGTATCCTAACGATTGATAGCTCTCACAGCATTGAGAGAATCGGTTTTCACACTGGCTACACAAAAACCATTATCTTGAGCAAAAATAAGACCGCTTTGAATTGCCAAACATTTTGCTACATAGGGAGCAAACGTTCTTCTTTGTTTTGCCACCATTGCCCCCACAACAGATCCCCCTTATCATCTCGAATTACAACACCTATTCCAATAGTCCTAGCTTTTATATCAACAGCTACATCTACATTGATCTTTAGAAGTCCCAGCTCTGGTGGATATATGCCAACAATTATTAGTTGTAGGACTCTTTTTTATCCTCCTTCTCGTATTGTTTTTGGGCTTCCTGTAACTTAAAAAGCCAAAATCCGACGTCTGTACGTGACAATTTGCGTTGGTTGGTAGCCGCACCTTCTCACCATGTGTGAATTTATTTTGCTCCTTCCAAATTTGGAACCATAATATGATGGACATCACTGCATAATCTTCATAGTATAGTGTCACGGTCCTAGCCTCAAACTAGACAATCGTGCGGTACTTAGCACAGTCCGTCGTACTAAGTCAGCCTACTAATACTCAAGAAAAGGACTTAGAGTAAGCTTTTGAGACAAAGTGGTAAGGATGAGAGAGTTTAGGTGAATGAAAGTTTTGTATTTCTCTTAGAATGCTTAAAACTCTCACAAATGGGACTTGTGTACAAATGAACCCAAGGAGTCCTTTATATAGGTAAAGCCTAAACCAACCAAGGGTTAGGATCGTGCCAAGTGGCATGATCTTACAAAGGGTCTAGATTATTCTCAACTAAAGTTATAATATCTACAAAGATATTTACATAGAGAATTCTAGAACAAAACATGGTCTAGATCCTTCTAAGAGGTTCACCCACTATCTTGACTCTTCTAAGTCATTCTAGGAGCTTCTAGGACCGTCCAACCCATTTAGCACCATTCGGCCTTGTCTAGAGCCTTCTAGGACTTAGTAACACCAACTAGAGTCTTCTAGCATGACCAAGACCTCTCTTGATTACTTTAGAAGTGTCTACCACGTTCTAGGGTCTTCCTCAATCTTTTTGAGTGAGCAGTATATATAGAGAACCTTAGAGCTATGAGCAATAATATTTGGATTCTTGGGAGCCAAATGAGCGGGGCGTAACACCCTCCCTCACTCAAGTTCGCGACATTCCCATCGCGCCATCGACTTTGAACTGCTCGATATGGTTTTTGAATTGCCACAAGGCATCTTCATGCTCCCAACTGGCCTCGGCCTCAGGCAAATTCTTTCACTTCACTAAGTATTTTCGATAGTTAGGAATACCACATCGGCAGATCAAGCGATCAATCAAAATACACTCTACCTATTTGTCAAAAGAGGTTACCACCGCAGTAGGAGCCCTTTTGGATTCTCCCCTTGAGGGATTTTCCTCATCTCTATGGTAGGGTTTTAGCATGCTAACATGGAAGACATGGAAAATCTTTAACTTGGTAGGGAGTTGAAGCTTATAGGAGATCTTAGCTACACGCTTGAGTACCGGAAATGGACCCTCGTATTTACACACCAATCCTTTATGCACCTTCTTTAAGGTTTTGAATTGTTGGGGCAACAACTTGACAAGGACTAATTCCTCCTCTTGATACTCAACGTGTTTTCTCTTTTTGTCGGTCCATTTTTTCATTCTTTTAGAAGCTTTGTTTAAGTAGGCCCTAGCCAACTCCGCTTGTTCATGCCATGCCTTAGCAAACTTGAATACTACAGGACTCTTTCCACCGTAATTTGTTGCTAAGGCATGTGGGGTCATAGGTTGTTGACCCATGACTATCTCGAAGGGACTCTTGCCCGTAGACTCGCTCCTTTGGAGGTTGAAGGAGAATTGGGCTATATTAAGTAATCTTGCCCAATCTTTTTGATTGGCACTCACAAAGTGCCTCAAGTATAACTCCAGTAAGGTATTTACTCTTTCCGTCTAGTCATCACTTTGGGGATGAAAGCTAGTAGAAAAGTTCAAGTCTGAACCCATCAACTTGAACAATTCTGTCCAAAACCTTCCAGTGAATCGAGGATCACGATCACTTATGATGTTTGATGGGACTCCCCAAAACTTCACGACATGCTTCATAAAGAGCTGCGCGGTCTCATCGGCTGGACAATCAAGTGAAGCATGTATAAAGGTAGCATACTTGCTGAAGCGATCAACAACCACTATAATGCTGCCAAAGCCCTCTGACTTAGGTAGGCTAGTGATAAAATCTATAGAAACACTCTCCCACGGCCTCTCAGGAATAGGGAGAGGTTCCAACAATCTGCCCTGTGATTGTTATTCCATCTTGTCTTATTATCACACAAGATAAGTTCATACATAGGCCTCGACATCATCCCTAAGTTGAGGCTAATAGTAGATAGATTTGTTAAGAGCAAGAGTGCATTTCTGACCTAGGTGACCAGCCTATAAGGAATCGTGGCACTCTTTGACAAGCTCTTTTCTTAAGTTACCCCACTTAGGCACATAGAGTCGATTGCCTTTGGCATAGAGAAGTCCGTTGCTCAGCCAAAAACGTCTCATCTTTCTTTCTGTTACTAGGGGTAGTAGGCTCTTTGCAAGAACATCGTGTTCCAGTCCTTCCTTAATTTTCTCTACCAAGGTACTATCAGGCCTGCTTAAGACAGCTAACTCCGCCTTTCTGCTTTGGGTATCTGCCACCATATTGGCATTCTCAGGCTTGTATTCCAGCTTATAATCAAATTCTGCCAAGAAGTCTTGCCACTGAGCTTGCTTCGGACTCAACTTTTTCTGAGTTTGAAAGTAGCTTGTGGCTACGTTGTCAGTCATGATCGTGAAGTGAGTACCCAACAAGTAGTGTCGCCACACCCTTAGACAATAGATGACTGCAGTCATCTCTTTTTCTTGCACTGTGTAGCGTCTCTCGGTGTCATTGAGCTTGTGGCTTTCATAAGCAATTGGACGCCCTTCTTGCATTAGTACTCCACTAATAGCAAAGTCAGAGGCATCCGTATGTAGCTTATATACCTTTGAGTGATCAGGTAAGCTGAGAACCAGCTCTTTGCTTACCGCCCTCTTCAAGTCTTCGAATGAAAGTTGATACTCAAATGTCCATTCCCAAGGCTTGTTCTTCTTGAGTAGGTTAGTAAGTGGCGCTGCTCTTGTTGAGTAAGACTTGATGAACCGCCTATAATAGTTCACAAGTCCGAGGAAGGATCTTAACTCTGGCACCGTAGTAGGAGGTTCCTACTCTTGGATGGCTTGCACTTTGGCTTCATCCATCATAAGTTTCCCATCCTTTATCTTATGCCTTAGGAACATCACTTCCTCTTGGGCGAACGAGCACTTCTCCTTCTTGATGAATAGTTGGTTTTCCCTCAAGACCTCGAACACCTTCCTCAAATGTTCCAGGTGCTCTTCCATGGTCTTGTTATAGATAACTATATCATCAAGATAGACTACCATAAACTGATCGAGGTAGGGATGGAATAACTTATTTATGAGAGTGCAAAAGGTAGCAGGTGTATTGGTAAGACCAAATGGCATGACTAAGAACTCATAAGCACCATACTTTGTCACGCACATGGTCTTGGGCTCATCCCCCTCTGCTATGCACACTTGGTAGTACCCCAAGCGTAGATCAAGCTTTGAGAAGTATTTAGCGTTCCCAAGTTAATCGAACAAGTCAGTAATAAGCAGAATGGGGTACTTGTTCTTCATCGTCACCTTGTTAAGAGTCCGGTAATCAATGCACATCATTAGTGAGCCATCTTTCTTTTTCTGGAACAATAGCGAGGCACTAAAAGGAGTTTTGGAGGGCCTGATAAAACCTGTATCAAGCAACTCCTTTAGTTTTTTCTGGAGTTCCACTAACTCCGGGGGGGCCATTTGATAAGGACTTATTGCAGGTGGCCTCGTGCCTGGTTCAAGCTCGATTTCATGATCCATCTCCCTCCTATGTGGAAGTTTCTTGGGAAGGGTGTCAGGCATCACATCTTGGAATTCATTCAAGACAGTTTGTACCTCAATGGGTAGGTTATCTTGAGGTTCCAACTCTTCGTTATCGTGCTCCTTTAGGATGGTCAAGTAACTCTTCTCCTCTCTTCTTAAGCCCTTCTTGAATTGAAGTGCAGAAAGTGCTTTATTTCCTGCTTTTGTGGACCGCTCCGTTAGTACCACACAAGCCATTTCACCATCTATGATGCACATAAAGTTGGCAAAGGGAACAGGGAATGCCGCACTGCATCAAGGAATTCCAAACCAAGCACTACTGTGAAATCATCCATTGGCACCACTAATAAGTCGACTTGGCTAGCCCATGCACCTAGGCTAGCCTTAACATTATGAGCAACCCCATAGATAGGGTGTGTTACTGAGTTTACTGCCTTGAGGGAGCCTCCTCCATTGGACGCCATCAAGCCCAACCGCCTAGCTTCCTCAATAGAGACGAAGTTGTGGGATGCACCAGTGTCAACCAAGGCTTTAGTGGCTTTACTATTGATTGTTGCATCCACAAAAAGTAGGCCCTTAGCTTGTGACTTAGGGGGCGACCACAAGGTATTTAGGAGTTGCAAGGAACCAACATGTGCACCATCATCTTCTCTATCACCTCCTTCTTGGCTTAGCTCGGAGGCAATTAAAGTATTGAGAGCTTTCTTCTTAGGACACTCGCGTGCCCAATGTGGCCCATTGCAAAGAAAGCACTTGACTCTGGGCTTGGAGAAATCACGGTCTTCCTTCTCTTTGCCCTTGTCTTTGTGCCTGTAAGAGGAACTATCTTTGTTCCATTTTCCTCCTTTTGTTTGCTCTCCCTTACTCTTTGCTCCACCATCCTTCTTATCTTTGGCCTTAGAAGGGTCCTTATTGGTAGAGTAATCAACAAGGCTCTCGGCTATCGCAATAACATCGGCCAAGTCCTGGATGCCATGATGCTTGAGTTCTAACTTGGCCCAGATCTGAAGGCCATCCATGAATAAGAATAGGGCATCTTTATCTGAAGTGTTAGGGACCTTAAGCAAGAGTGTGGTAAACTCTTTCATGTAGTCTCTAACACTACCAGATTGTTTGAGGCAGTGAAGATGGCCTCTCGCCTCCTCTTTCGCATTCTCGGGGAAGAATTGCCTTTTTAGCTCTTTTTTGAAGTCATCAAAGGTGGCTATAGTACACACCCCTCGTTGCATCTCCCCGTGTCTCTGCCTCTACCATAACATGGCAATATCGGTTAGATACAAGGCAGTATTACAAATTTTACTAGTATCATCTGTCACACCAGTAGCCTCAAAGTATTGTTCGAGTCTCCATAGGAAGTTCGCAACTTTCCTAGCATTGCGAGTACTATTGAAGATCTTTGGTTTAGGTACCTTGACCTTCCTTGCCTTAATGGTTATTGTGGTGGTCACCTCCGTGGCCACTGCTCACTTGCACAAAGCAAGATCACCACCCATCTCATCTACTCTAAGTAAAACATTACTGAGTTCTCTTTGGAAGAGATCTTATACCTTGGTAATCTCCAAATGAAGGGACTCAATCTCGCGCCTTAAGTCGCTCTCTAGCCTACCAAGTGCATCTTTGATGCCGCTGTGGATTTTCTCATCCTCAGTCTCCAAACCATCGCAAAGGCCATCTAAATTGTCTACACGCTCGCACAACGTGCCTAAGTTGGACTCTAGTCAGGACACTCTAGCCTCCAAGCTAGTCACCACGTCCCTCGACTTGCCGCGGGTAGCACCCTTCTTCTCTTCATAATACCCACATTCAGAAGTACCAACTTCAACGGGGTCAGGAGTTGCAGCCATGGTCTTCATTTAGACAATGGAACTACTAAGATATAACGAGCAACCAAAGCTCTAATACCATGCTGTCACTTCCCTAGCTTCAAACTAGATAATTGTGCAGCACTTAGCACAGTCCGTCACACTAAGTCAGCCTACTAATACTTAAGAAAGGGACTTAGAGTAAGCTTTTGAGACAAAGTGGTAAGGATGAGAGAGTTTAGGTGAACCGAAGCTTTGTATTTGTCTTAAAATGCTTAAAACTCTCACAAATGAGACTTGTGTACAAATGAACCCAAGGGGTCCTTTATATAGGCAAAGCCTAAACCAACCAAGGGTTAGGATCATACCAAGTGGCATGATCTTACAAAGGGTCTAGATTATTCTCAACTAAAGTTATAATATCTATAAAGATATTTACACAGAGAATTCTAGAACAAAACATGGTCTAGATCCTTCTAAGAGGTTCATCCACTATCTTGGCTCTTTTAAGTCATTCTAGGAGCTTCTAGAATTGTCCAACCTATCTAGAACTATCCGGCCTTATCCAGAGTCTTCTAGGACTTAGTAGCACCAACTAGAGTCTTCTAGCATGGCCAAGACCTCTCTTGATCACTCTAGAAGTGTCCACCATGTTCTAGGGTCTTCTTTAATCCTTTTGGGTGAGTAGTATATATAGAGGACCTTAGAGCCATGAGCAATAATATTGGATTCTTGGGAGCCAAATGAGCGAGGCGTAATAATAGTCTCTGATACATAAGAGCAAAAGGTTAGAGAAGAAGTTGCTAGTAAATTGGCATATGCGCGCCCAACAGAACGAATTGAACCATGTTTCCTCCGCTACTCGACAAGAATAACGCATGTAAGATGGTGTTTTCTCCCCCTTCCTGGCAATGAGTAAAAATAGGAGACCAAGAGACTCCCCTAGTACTAAGATTGGAAAGAGTAAGGAGTATATTACGATTGGCACGCCATAAGAAAATCTTCGCTTTGTTGGGAATGTACGTGGAGTTTCTAAATGGAAATCTTGAACCACTTGATGAACTAGTACCATCAGTAGCATTCATGTCACAACTCAAATCCCAGACCAGTGACAGAAAGAGAATTTCACAAGTAAAAATTCAAAAGTTGTTTTTGAAAACTTTATAAAAATATTTTTTAAAATAAAATTTCCACAGTTTTGTGATCACTATTAGATGTAAATTGTTAATAAAATTTATTAAAATAAATCAAGCATCATCATTAGCAGTTTCACAATCTAGTGCAAAAATTATATAGACTGAGTCTGTAAAATAGACCCTTAAATATTTAATACAAACCAAAATAAATAACAGAGTTATTTTACATAGTTAGAATTCTCAATAAGGTAACTAACTCCTCATTATTCTACTTCTAAGTTTCCAAAATTACACCAATCACTATCTGAGAGGGAAAAAGTAAGGGATGAATATTCACATACTTACTAGGAATTTAATTACCTTTTAAATAGATTCAATTTCTCAAATTTACATGATTAGTATCTTTAAATCCATTTATAAATCAAATTTATAAGTCATTGATATCCAGAATAATCACATATTCAAAACTAAATCTAAGATCACGTCATTGTGCATATTATATATCAACCGGTAAATAAGTGAGCTCTATTACGACCTTGTAATACATCTGTAGCAGAGGTACCCAACACCCTAATACTGCCTATAGGCGTATCAGATAAAACTTGTACAGGGACCTAGGTCTCTCACCCAACGTTGTAGCAATTCGCCAGTGATCTAAAATATCGCGATGCTATAATGGAACTCAAGTGCGTAATCCTATGGTATATATAACATATAACATTTCACAACAACTATGCATCCAACGATTAAATTATAGTTTAAAATCTAACTTGGTATTATCTTGGGGATTATTGTAACATAGGCAACACACTGTTATTTTTCCGTATAATCACAATATAAAAATATTTATAAAAATTCACACAGTCTAATCTAATAATTTTCAATAATTTGCCAATCCATCGTAAAATTACGATTTTTTATAAATAAATTTTAATGCAATTAAAATCCAAAATAGATATAAAAATTAGATAATTGAATTCCTACCTCAATATGGTAGTAATACCATGCTAGTGATGCTCATAGAATTCTCCATTGGTCGCTCAAGTATTCGAACGACAATTTCCAAATCCCGGTAAGTCCACTTCTAAAAGTGACTTTTCCTCGAGAGTCTCAAATAGAGAAACAGAGATCACCACTGAATTCAGAGCACCAAAAAATACTGGATTAGATATATACTTTATCAAAAGTGAGGCTCGGTGCAGGATCGGCCTGTGGCACATAAAACAATACAATTTTGAGCCACGAAATTCTAATTTTCATTCCACTTTGAAATATAGTGATATTTTATATTGAAATTTATCTCTCGACCTCACTGAGTTCAAATTCAAAATTAGAATTCAATTTCGAGGTCCCGAGCATTAATTAAGCTCAAAAATCCAAAAATAAATGAATACCACTTTTTGGAAATATTTAGAAAAATATCATCTTTTTTAATTAAAATTTACCATACTTTCGGATACAATTTTACTTCTACCAACTCTAATTATTTATAGTTTTTAACCCTCTTTCACCTCATAAATTTATCTCATGTAAAATAATTACCTAACTGAATAATTATGAAAATAGTAAAAATAGTGAAAATCTTATTGGAGGAGGTCGATGACGGTAAGAGAAGTCTCCATGTACCGACGATGAGATGATCGGGCATCAAACAGTGCTCTGGTGGCTGGAAAAGTGTGGCAGGGACGTGATTTTCGGCGAGCTGCTGCAGCAGCGTCCGACGGCAAAACAGGATGAAACAGGCGGTGTTGGTTTTGTTAGCTGCAGCTTTCTTATATGGGCTGGCGCATGGGTAACAGAAGGAGGTGGTGGCACGGCAGTAGAGCTAACAAGAAACTCTCTCTCTTTCTCTATCTCTCCCTTCTTTCTCTCTTCCAAGCCCTTCTTTGTGAGAATGAGAGTTTCTGGGGGGTTTATAAGAAAATTTCACAATTGTAGCCCCAAAATTTTTAATTTCAGATATTTTCATTATTTATTTCAAAAATTTTTTATTTACAACAATGTCACTTTGTCCTTAAAAAGTTTCAAATTTTACAATTCATCACTGCCTTATACCCCCGATCGTACACTATACACCACTCGTCTTTCAAAATGCTATAAAAGTCTATCCTTGTATCTTTGACCTCTAAGAGGGATAAGATGTGAGGATAGACCTCTATGGCATTTTGAAAGAATCATTCTTCGTTATTTTAAATCAACATCTGCCACCAGATTTAGTTTTTCTAACACATATGGTGACAAATCTTTTGTAGAAATTGATCCTGGCCATTTCAGATATAATAGAGAACTATAAAAAAGTAGATAAAAATAATAAAAACCAACGAAACACATAGATTTATAATAAGGAGGACAAAACAACCATAAATCTACATTTAACATATGCCTTTCAATAAAAGGAATAATTATTGAAATAAATAAAAAAAATGTAGAAGTTAAAGAAGAGTACGAGGAAGTTTTAAGAGAAGAACAATGCTAAATGCACTTAATTCTATTATAATTTAGACTGTATTATGACTGTAAAAACCCGGATTTTGGGAGGGTAATTTGGACAATTTACCAATTTTCTGGAAAAAATATTAGGGGGATTAATTTGCAAAAATTTTGATCAGAAGAACTAAATTACAATTTTTTGGGAACTAGATTGATAGAGATTTGAAATTTGGGGACTTATATGTAATTTTTGAAAAATTGCACAGCCCTATAAGAGAGGGCCACGTGCCCTGTCCTTTTCTTTTCTCTCTCTTCTCCCACGATCTCTCTCTCTCTCTCTCTCTCTGCGTGTCTCGGCCGGAAGAAGCAGGGGCAGCCGCAGGAGCTGCTTCGGCCGTTGTCCGCCCGCGCCACCGACCGGCATCGACTCGCCAGACCGCGCCGAAGTTCCCCCGCACCTCGCCAGCCGCCGTCGTCGCCTACAACGCCGGAAATCCTCCAAGTCGCCGTTTTGGTTTTTTCGTCACCGGCGACGATTCCGGCCACCATTCGACCCCCAATCAGTCCCGTTCGATTCGTCTCGTCTCAAGGATCATCAAGGTATATATATCTCAACCTCATTTTTCCCGCATTGAAAGTTGCCATTTTTGGATATTTTGAGTTTAAGTTTGACTTTTGATCCGGCCGTTGGATTGTGTTTTTGTTGTCATTTTTGGAATGTACTTGGAAAATAGAGAAGTTTGATATATATATTGCATATATTTGGTAATTGGCACAGAAATCGAGATCAGGTAATTGAGATTTGCCTCGTTTTGCGTGCTACCGGTCCGGTGTGGGCCCGGACCCAAATTGAACAAGTTATATTTCTAACCTAGCTATTTTGGGTGCTAGGAATTGAGCGAAGAGGTTCGTTTGTGGAATTGAAGCTCCGGTGAGAAGTTGATTTTTCGCAAGAGGACGATCGAGGGCTTGGAATTGGTTTCTGACCCTCCGGGTGATCGTCAACGACACCTTAAGGATTCAATAGCGTGGTATTGCTATTCGAGCGAGGTAGGGACTCAATTACCTCTTTTTTATATCATTTCGTATAAAACTTACTTTCTGCAACATATAAGAATAAACGTGATTTTTAGACTATTTAAATTTCTGTGATGGGAATTTTTTGTATGAGATATATACTGTATTGCTCTGGAAATTTTCTGAGTGCAGTTTATTTTGGGTATATTAAAAATAGGGCCGTTATGCTGCCCGTTTTTCTATAAAAACCTAGTATGCTGATTTTACTAAAAAACCAGAGCACGATTATTTTCACGCTTTAGTTTTGTATTACACGTGTCATAGGATCATACATGAGCACCGTGTTAGCATCGTGGGTTTACAGTGTGGCGCTGTATGCCCCACTGTTGGTGAAAGTCCATAAACTCGTGCGGGGTTTGTTACTTCTAATTACCTCCCCATTTGGCAAGCGTAGGCAATTCGGTTGCCTCTCCAGGTTTGGTAGGCGACATACGGGTGTCCTTTTCGAGTATGGGCTTAGGTATCAAGTAGGATGTTAGGCATACTTAGTGCCATCATCCTGGGTTTCCACAGATGAGAGGATGAGAGCTCATGGGTATGGGTTAATTTGTGTCATGTGCATATGAATTGGATAGTTTTGATTACACTGCTTTTTATATGTATATATGGATTTCTGGTTTGGATTATATATATACGTATGTTTTGGACTAAACTAACCATGCAGGAATTCCCCATCACTAAAATGTTTTCGATCAAGGTAATTATTTTTCGTACTGGGTATTTTATGCTTACCCCCCTTCCTTCTTCCTCAGGTGGTGTCCAGTGCGATCTTGGTGATCAAGAGGAGTAAGAGGTCATCTGGATTGCAGTTCGTCTCTTGGTAATGCTAGGAGTTTGTTGTCGTAGTCTTTAGACTATTTGGGTTTTGTATTAGCATTGAACCAAGATTACTGCTTTCTATTTTGTCTGCGAACTTATGTATGCCATTCTGGTATTTGACTTTTGTTGTGAATGGTGGTGATGCTTGTGCTTTTATGTGACTTCGTGATTTTTAATTATTATTCAGTCTATGTTTAATGGTATATACGAACTGTAGGAGTGGTTCACGGGATGGAATTCCGATTATTTTATTTAAATGGACCGTTTTTATAAAAACTAGAATTTTTGACACTTTTCAAATAAATCAAGGAATTTCCCACCTTTGTGAAATTCCTCTTCTGCCACTAGCCCGAGTTTTGGGTCGTAACAGAAATTTTTGGTATCAGAGCTTTGAGTTTAACAACTCGGACCTATCACCATTAAATTAGGTTGTTTTTATGACAAGCATGTATCATTATTTCACAAATAGTTTGGCATATTGTTTCAGACTAGTAAGGATGCCTCCTAGAAGAGTTCCGAGGCACCAGCCAAGTGCCCAACTTCCTCGTCCTGATTTCACTCATCTGATTGAGGCACTGCAGTTGGCATTCGTCTAGATAAGCAATCCAGACTATCAGCCTCCAGCTCAGAGGGAACTTCAGTTGGATCAGGCTGATCATCTCCAGCGGTTTATGCTTCTCCAGCCAGGGCAGTTTGATGGTAAACTAGAAGCTCTCACGACAATTGCTTAGTTACATAAGATGGAGAGGCACTTTCGAGCCCTTGGTACTCTTGTTAAGTTTTGGGCTGTGTTTGCCGTTACCCATTTGACGGGAAGTGCCATTCGTTGGTGGGAGATAGTGGAATGAATGCAAGATGTAGTGGGCTTGACTTGGGAAGACTTTGTGCAGATTTTTAAGGCCCAGTATGCCAATGAGGATCAACAGGATGAAGTTGTGAGCCGGTTTGAGACTTTGACTCAAGGTAACAGAACGGTGAATGAGTACCTGATAGAGTTCACTGAGTTGGCAAGTGTTGCTCTTAGACTGGGTATGAGTAAAAAGTACCGAGTTACCAAGTTTAGGAGTCGTCTGAATCGGAACATTTTCAACAGGATTGGTACTCAGACCTTCCGTACTCTTCCTGAGATTGCAGTGGCTGCCCAGCAGGCAGAGGCCATCGAAGAAAGATTGGATTCCAGGAGGAACCAACGGAGAGGTAATGATAGGAAAGCCACCAGAAGGAACCAGGGGTTGTGGTTAGCCTATGGTACTTAAAATAGTGGGAGCTCGAACAGCAGTGGTTCTTCAGGGGGTGGTAGAGGCAGTCCATATAGAGGATGTTTTGTTTGTGGCCAGCAGGGTCATCAGAAGAAGGAGTGTCCCAACCGTCTACAGAATTCTCCTCTTTCTTAAAGAGGAGTGCAGAGGAGCCAGTCCGGTTCTGTTTCTTATCAGAACACTCAAGCGAGGCCGCAGCAGTCATAGGACACTTCGTAGGCTTTTGTTTCCCTTCAGCCTTATCAGCATCAGTACCGCCCTCAGGGTTTTTCTTAGAGTTTTCTGACTCCTCAGGCCTCAGGGAGTCAGGGTGGGCGTGGATATGGCAGTAGTGGTCCAAGATCCAGCAGTAGCCGTCTTGGCCAAGGAAGGAGCAACAAGGGGTAAGGGAAGGTGACTGGCCAAGCCTATGCTTTTACTGAGGCAGACGGCACTCAGGATCGCACCGACCGAGGTGTTGTTGACGGTATGATCCTTATTTCACACTCTTGGGCACATGTTTTGTTTGACACTGGTGCATCCCATTCATTTATATCCTTATTGTTTGCTCAACTATTGGGGTTGGAATTTTCTAATTTGGATTATGTATTGACGTTGGGTACACCTATGGGAGGAGTGGCCGATGTGTCTAGTGTGTGTAAGTCTTGTCGGATCGTGGTTGGTGATATGAAGTTGCTTGCTAATTTGATCGTGTTGCCGATGGGACAGTACGACGTAATACTCGGTATGGATTGGTTGTTGAAGTATCGAGCAGTTGTGGACTGTCGTACAAAGTGGGTGACTCTTTTTCCTAGTGATGGGTATCCTATTATCTATCAGGCTAGAATGAGTCCGTTAAAGCCTAGTCCTGTTCTCAAAGTGTGCTTGGGTGGAAGAAAGAAACTTGAGTGTTATGGGAACTTGTTTGCCATAGATAGCGAGGTGAGGACAGACGATCAAGACCTATGGATTCCGGTGGTGTGTGAGTATTCGGAGGTGTTTCCTGAAGACTTATTGGGGTTACTACCAGATAGGAAAATCGAAATCTGTATTGAACTAGTTCCCGGAGCTCAGCCAGTTTCTATTCCAGTCTATCGCATGACACTTGCTGAGATGGAAGAATTAAGAGAACAGTTTGACGATTTGCTTTCCAAGGGCTTTATTCGTAGTAGCACTTCTCCTTGGGGTGCTCCTGTTTTGTTTGCGAAGAAAGCTGATTGTTCATTGAGACTTTGTGTGGACTACAGGAAGTTGAACCAGTTGATAGTAGCATCACCAGAAACTCAAAGTGACCATATCAAGTTCTGAATGCTATCTTAGGTATATCATCCTCTCTTATCTTCAATTGATGATAACCGGATCTCAAATCGATTATAGAAAAGAACCTTGAACCACCAAGTTGATTAAACAACTCATCTATCCTTGGCATCAGTTGTATGCCAAGAAATCGAAGTGTGACTTTTGGATGTCAGAAGTGAAGTTCTTGGGTCATGTGATTTCTCACGGAGGTATTTCAGTCGATCCCGCTAAGATCGAAGCTGTTCTGGAGTGGGAAAGATCAAGAAATGTGACGGAGATACATAGTTTCCTTGGTTTGGCAGGCTACTACCATCGTTTTGTGCAAGATTTCTCAAGGATTGCTTTGCTTTTGACGAAGTTGACCAGGAAGGATGTTAAGTTTGTTTGGGATCACGAAAATGAAGAAGCTTTTGTCAAGTTGAAGTAGAGTTTGACCACCGCACCTGTTCTTACTTTTCTTGACAGTAACGAGTCTTATGTGGTGTATACCGATGCTTCGAAGATGGGTTTGGGATGTGTCTTGATGCAGAATAGTCGAGTTGTGGCTTATGCTTCTCGTCAGTTGAAGCCACATGAGAGGAACTATCCCACCCATGATCTGGAGCTTGCAGCAATGATATTTGCCTTGAAGATTTGGCGATGTTACTTGTATGGTTTGAAGTTCGACATATTCTCCGATCATAAGAGTTTGAAGTATCTCTTTTCCCAGAAGGATTTGAACTTGAGACAGCAAAGATGGGCTGAGTATATGGAGGATTATGACTTCGACCTACAGTATCATCCTGGTAAGGCCAATGTTGTAGCTGATGCACTGAGTAGGAAGCCTCATGGCGCACTAGCTGCACTAGTGTTTGAAGACTGGAAGAACTCAGTTGTGATTGGAGATTACAACTTATAGTACTTCGAGAATGAAGGGGTTGCTTGCCTGAGCAACATTGTGATTTCACCATCTCTTCTCCAGACTGTCCAGTGGAGTCAATGGCAAGACAGGGAATTAAGGACAATCTGGAACCGGCTTCAAAATGGTGAGCAGTTAGATGGTTGGAGCACTAATAGAGAAGGGTTTTTGCTTTTCAGTGGGAAGTTGGCTGTAGCTGATGATCCTAATCTTCAAGAAACCATTCTAAATGAGGCTCACAAATCAAGATTCATAGTACATCCGGGTGGTACCAAGATGTATCGGGACTTGAAGCGGCAGTATTGGTGGAAAGGTATGAAGAAGGATGTAGCTACTTTTGTGACTAAGTGTTTGACTTGTCAGCGAGTCAAGGCTAAACACCAGAGACCAGCTGGATTACTTCAGCCGTTGCCAATTCCGGAATGGAAGTGGGACAAGATCACGATAGACTTCGTGACCCGTTTGCTGAAGACCTTGAGGAAGAATGATGTAGTTTGGGTGGTAGTCGATCGGTTGACGAAGAGTGCTCACTTTATACCGATCCGGATGGACTACTCTCTTACTAAGCTCAGTAGACTATATGTAGAGAATATTATACACTTGCATGGTAGAATTTGCTTATAATAACAGTTACCAGACCAGTATGGGTGTGGCTCCATATGAAGTATTGTATGGAAAGCCGTATAGATCACCTTTGTGTTGGGCGGAGCCCGAAGAGCGTGTTACTCTTGGACCTGAGTTGATTGAAGAGACTACTGAGAAGATCAAGGGTATCCAAGAGAGACTCAAGGAGATTCAGAGCCGTCAGAAGAGTTATGCTGACCCGAAGAGACGTGAGATAGAATTCGATACTGGTGATTCTGTATTCTTGAAAGTGACTCCAAGCTGAGGTATGACAAGATTTGGAGTTAAGGGTAAGCTTGCTCCAAGGTATATTGGTCCCTTTGAGATCATTGAGAGAATTGGACCAGTGGCGTATCGCTTGAACCTGCTTGCACAGTTAGGTCACATACATAATGTGTTTCACGTGTCGATATTAAAGAAGTACATGCCAGACTCATCTCATTTTGTTCAGTATGTGCACGTACCGATCCAAGAAGATGTGTCCTATGAAGAGCAGCCTGTTCGTTTGTTGGCTAGAGAGTTAAAGGTGCTTCGCAACAGAGAGATTCCACTTATCAAGGTGCTTTGGGAACATCACAAGGAAGATGAGGCTACTTGGGAACTCGAGATAGAGACGTACAAGAAGCACCCTCATTTGTTTGACTTTCAGTCAAAAGTTGTATTGTGATATAAACCATGACTTGTACTTTAAATTTCGGGACGAAATTCTTTTCAGAAGAAGAGAATGTAAAAAACTCGGATTTTGAAAGGGTAATTTGGACAATTTACCAATTTTCCGGATAAAATATTGGGGGGATTAATTTGCAAAAGTTTTGTGCAGAAGGACTAAATTGTAATTTTAGGAGGACTAGATTGATAGAGATTTCAAATTTGGGGACTTATGTATAATTTTTGAAAAATTGCACGGCCCTATAAGATAGGGCCACGTGCCCTGTCCTTTTTTTTTTTCTCTCTCTCTCTCTCTCTCTCTTTTCCCCT
>JXTB01000160.1:80531-135716 GCA_002914805.1 Parasponia andersonii | reverse complement strand
AGATATACATATCTCAACCCCATTTTGCCCGGATTGAAAGTTGCCATTTTTGGATATTTTGAGTTTAAGTTTGACTTTTTGATCCGGCCGTTGGATTGTGTTTTTGTTGTCATTTTTGGAATATACTCGGAAAATGGAGAAGTTTGATATATATATTGCCTATGTTTGGTAACCAGCATAGAAATCGAGATCAGACGGTCGAGATTTACCTCGTTTTGCATGCTATCAGTCCGGTGTGGGCCCGGACTCGAATTGGGCAAGTTATGTGTCTAACCTAGCTATTTTAGGTGCTAGGAATTCAGTGAAGAGATCCGTTTGTGGAATTGAAGCTCCGGTGAGAAGTCAATTTTTCACAAGAGGAAGATCGAGGGCTTGGAATTGGTTCCTGACCATCCGGACGATCGTCAACGACATCTTGAGGATTCAATAGCGTGATATTGCTATTCGAGCGAGGTAGGAATTCAATTACCTCTGTTTTATATCGTTTCGTATAAAACTTACTTTCTGCAACATATAAAAATAAACATGATTTTTAGACTATTTAAATGTCTGTGATGGGAATTTGTTGTATAAGATATATACTGTATTGCTTTGGGAATTTTCTGAGTGCAGGTTATTTTGGGTATATTAAAAATAGGGCCGTTATGCTGCCCGTTTTTTTATAAAAACCTAGTATGCTGATTTTACTGAAAAACCAGAGCACGATTATTTTCACACTTCAGTTTTGTATTGCATGTGTCATAGGATCATACATGAGCACCGTGTTAGCATCGGGAGTTTACAGTGTGGCACTGTGTGCCCCACCATCGGTGAAAGTCCGTAAACTCGCGCGGGGTTTTGTTACTTCTGATTACCTCCCCATTTGGCAGACGTAGGCAATTTGGTTGCCCCTCTAGGTTTGGTAGGCGATACACGAGTGTCCCTTCCGGGTATGGACTTAGGTATCAGGCAGGTTGTTAGGCATACTTAGTGATATCATCCTAGGTTTCCACAGATGAGAGGATGAGAGCTCATAGGTATGGGCTGATTTGTGTCATGTGCATATGAATCGGATAGTTTTGATTATACTGCTTTATATATATATATATATGGATTTCCGGTTTGGATTATATATATACGTATGTTTTGAATTAAACTAACCATGCAGGAATTCCCTATCACTAAAATATTTCCGATCGAGGTAATTGTTTTTCTTACTGGGTATTTTATGCTTACCCCCCTACCTTCTTCCTCAGGTGGTGTCCAGTGTGATCTTGGTGATCAAGAAGAGTAAGAGGTTATCTGGATTGTAGTTTGTCTCTTGGTAATACTAGGAGTTTGTTGTCGTACTCTTTGGACTATTTGGGTTTTGTATTAGCATTGAACCAAGATTACTGCTTTCTATTTTGTCTGCGAACTTATGTATGCCATTCTGGTATTTGACTTTTGTTGTGGATGATAGTGATGCTTGTGCTTTTATGTGACTTCGTGATTTTTAATTATTATTCAGTCTATATTTAATGGTGTAAATGAACTGTGGGAGTGGTTCACGGGATGGAATTCCGATTATTTTATTTAAATGGACCGTTTTTATAAAAACTAGAACTTTTGACACTTTTTAAATAAATCAAGGAATTTCCCACCTTTGTAAAATTCCCCTTCTTCCATTACCCCGGATTTTGGGTCGTGACAATGATTTATTATATTATTAAAATGTAAAAATATAGAAAAAAATTCACATGTGAGACAATAAAATTAAAAAAAAAAAGTGTAAATATAATAAAAAAAAATATTGCATTTATTCGTTCTTCACTCTCAAGAGAGCAGCTAGTCTTTTAATTTGATATATTTTGGAAACATTCAATAAATGCTCATCTATACAAAATCTTTTTCTTTAAAGACTTATAATTATAAGTTGACATCTATACAAAATCTTTTTCTTTAAAGACTTATAATTATAAGTTGACATTCTTTATGTTCTTAAATGCTAATATTTCATTGAAAACAAATAATTTTAAAGAAGATGTCTTAAGGTTTTAGAAAAATACCACTTAGCTAGCTTTTAAAACAATGGTATTTATCAATGTGAACGGCATTAACTGCTAGTTGTTAGAAAATCTTGAAAAGTTTATGGAAAGTGACAAGGACATACATGGCCAACATGGCCGAGAATCAAATGCTTGTGGATAGGGGTAGCCATGAACTTTTTTATTTTATTTTATTTTTTTGAGAAAGAACTCTTTTATTTTTTGAGGGTAAGGAATAGCCATGATCTTCAAGAGAAGAGAAATTCCTTTACATCTTTCCACCCACCTCAACCAAGCACTTTTTACATTAATACTTTTGTCTTATGTTATTGACGTGTCACATTGAAAACATAAGACCAACTACCACTCGTCCCTTTTTTTTTTTTTTTTTTNTTTAAAATTAATGACTAAAAAAAATACCTATATATAGGTAAAAAAAAATACCTACTAATTTAGATATATATATATATATATATATAAAGAATAAATCATTTATAATTTATAAATTTTCTTGAAAATTTTAGAATTTTCAAAAAGAAAAATTAGAATTTCAAAATTGCTTTGGACTTTGACTCCGGTGGAAAAAGAAATAAAGGAAAGAGACGTGATTATGATCAGCAGTCAGGGTATATTTGACTACGATCGAAACAACATCTAATGTCTAGTTGAAATTTTCTGAGCATTGTCAAAAGTTTTTTCAACTATCATCCTAAATCACCGGGATAGGCAATGAAACATATTAGGCTATCGACAAAATTTTTCGACGTGATGGTAGAATGTTGTAAATTATTTTAAAGTTTATTAGAGAATAAAGAAAATAGAGTATTTAACTAATTTTAGATGTATAACATAATAATAATATTTGATTTAGATATTTATGGGTGATTTCATTTTTTCATCACGAGGGATACTTAATAGATCTTCTCTTCTAATTATAAATACCCTACATATGATAATGAATAATTTCTTGCTCTTTCTTTTTTCTTCTTTTCAAAACATAACTTTAGCTTATGCGAGGAGTGGTGATCTAGTGTTCTCAGTTCCACTAAATTGGTCATAGATTTCATGGTTCATTTGGGTAATAAAGAGAAATGTCAGAACTCAGAACCTCTGAAAATTCTGAGAAGCAATTTATAGGCTGGCATGCCCACGACGTAGCATTTGGATGATGATCCTGACGCCCTTCGATCACTGAATTCTACTAAATCCTCTTTTTATTGGAAAATATTAACTATCATTGTCGATGTTGATCAGCATGATTTTCAGATCTTTTATCATTTTCCTAATTTTTCGAATGCCACAAGAAATTTAAAAAAAAAAAAAAAAGCAAATCTCATTCGTTGGCACAACGAATAGGTAAAATAATAAGATCATCTCTATTAGATAACCTCTAGCATTTTTCTATTCTGACTTTTTTTTTTTTTTTTTTGAGCTCTTTTTTTCATAAGTGAGGTAACCATGTGTTAGAATTATGAATATATATTTCTATTTCTCATAAAAAAAATATAAATGTTGACGGAAGGGTTGGCCATTTGGGCACCCTCGTTCTTTTTCACCAACCAATTATAAAAGCGTTGTTGAAGCATGCATTAAAAAGTCGAAAATACCCTTCTATGACCCCCCCTCTTCAGCGCGTGGTACAACAAAGGAGGCGGCTCTACCAGAGCACGTCACAATCCAACCCAATGACGATTCTCTACTCTCCATGATTTCCAAATCACAACCAGCCCCTTCATTACTTATTATAATAATACCGGAGAGGGGTATTAAAGTCAAATCGCTTTTCATGACGATCTCTCCCGAAATCTGAGCACGTCCTAACACGTTAGCCAATTTGTCGTTTTTCTTCAGAAACTCCGTTACTTTTTCTCTCTCCCATTTCCTGTCTCTATCTCTCTGTTTTTTTTTTTTTTTAATATTTGTCGAAATATATAATTGAGAAAATGGGCCTCGAGTTCTGAGTCTCAACGTTCTTCTCTGGAACCTCTAGGGAAGAGCGAGAAAGCAGATACAGAGAGAGAGAGAGAGAGAGAGAGAGAGAGAGATTATGATGATATGAGGGAAGAGTTTGGAGAAAAATGGGTGAGTTTTGGTGTTTGGACTAGGAATTTTTGAGAACCGTTTCTGGGGTTTTGAGTTTGATTCTGAAGCTTTAATGGGCAATTGCTTAGAAGGTCGTTCCAAGGTGGATAACTCTCTCAGCTCGCGAACAACTACTTCTGGTAACATTCCCTCATTTTCTTCTTCTTATTACTCATTTTTGATTCAATGCAATTACTGTGATGTTTTGCTTTTTGGGTTTGGAAATGAGAAACTTGGTCTTGACTCTTGATTTCAATCCTTGTTGGGGCTTGGGATGGTTACTTTTTTTTTTTTTTTTGGCTTTTTGAGTTTTGGGGCGAAATGGGTTTATCAAAGTTTGTTGAATAAGGCATACTAATTTGTATAAAAGAAAAAATAAATAAATAAAGGCTCACTAGTAACCAGTACTCGTATTCCATATTTTGTCTATTTTTTTTTTCGTATAGTATGTGCAAGATATAAAAAGCGTAAACTTTGATGGCTTTGGTTGTGTTGCGTGGATGGAAAATATAGTGTGGTTGAGGAATCGTCTGTTGAATAATGAACTGAAGAAGCCATACATGTTGGAGTTTGGCCAAGTTTTCATTCTTTGTTTATAAATTTGGTAGCTGCATTTTGGCAATTTAAAAAAAAAACTGCATTTAATGCTTGATTTTTTTTTTTTTTTTTAAGAACGCCTGTTAGGTGTGGACTTTGCTGTCAATTTTTGTGTGCTTGAAGTTTCTCTTATTTGCATTCATGGTTCTTAATAATGTATTATAACAGAATTCAAAATTTCCATAAGAACTTTTTTACCGTGTTAATTTAAACGGGCTTCTTGCCATTTTTTCTTCTCTGTATTATTCACTTGTATATTACCTTGTTTTGGTATGCATTTAGTGTGTTCTCTTATTTGGGAATCTTCTTATGGATTTCCATTTCCTGCTTTATTGTGGCTAATTCAATTGCATTGTGATATCACTTGAATAGATCTTTTTTTTGTTTCAATGATAGATGTTCTTCCTGTCAAATTTTTGTTTTCTTGTGTTCATTTTTGTAAGACTAGTTAGATACGAGAGCTATGGCTTAATTATTTAAATGGAAGAGTTGAGGCTTCAAGGATTATAGTTTTTCACATTATGAGTCATGGAAAGTCTAGACTCTATTTTGAGAATGCTTGGTCAGTTGGTTGCGAATTGATTCACCATTACTTGGTACAAGTACAACTAAGAACTTAAATAGGCAAATAATCATTTTGAACTTTCTGCCTGCTTACTGTAGTTAATAGTTCAGAATTACATAATTGTGCTGGCAGAAACCTTGCTTATAAAATGTTAGTGAAAGGTCTAGATGTATACATCCTCTCCTTTAATTGCAAAGCTTTTCATGGTTGTGGTTGTAATTGAAGGTTGAATTATAAGATCGTGGTCCTTGGGGGTGGTAATTAATGTAATTTATGACTCTAAACCACCTTCTCTAGGATGGTGTACCTAGGGTTGGGAAAGGCCTGTCTAATGTTGTGTAACAGTGACTAACGGATAGAACAAATCAAAACACATTAAAGAGGAAATTTTGGGCAAGTGGTATATAATCTGTAAATTTATTTCTTCAAACCAGAGCTTAATCTTGAGGGAATGAGATCTACAAAGCCAATTCACTTTTCTACATACATTCAGCTGACATGGTGATCATAATTGCATCTTGGACTGTTGTTGGTTGCGAGAACAAATTGCTTATGTCCAAGAATTATATAGTAGTGCTGCTATACGACGACAACATTGGCCATGACAATAGTTAAGGCAAGGATCATTGGAAACACGATATTGTGATGGTTAAGGCAAGGACAATGGTCGTATGACTATCGATGGCAATGGTGAAAGAAGATTAGCTTTTATTCTTCTATCCTTACTTTCATAGCTTGCACAATAAATGCAAAACTAATAGGCTCTAAAATTATTCTTTAATTGTACCCTTTTTCGAATCTTTGATCTAGACATAAGGTTTTTGGAATTAATTGTTCCAAAGTTTGTGATATAATGTATTGCTGTGAACTTGTCATGGGTTTTTGTGAGCATTATCTAAGATATGTTTGGTGTTCACTATAAGTATTTTAAGTAAAAGTGTGAGTTTATTGGGAACAGATCTTTATTGACTTATGAAATGATGTGTTGATGGTAGAATAAAGGTTCTTTGAAAGTAGCTTTGTAAGGTTCTCTTCATGTGTTCTTTTAAGTATGTTTTTCATTTGAAAGACAAGAATGTTCGTCAAGGTGAAGTCTAAGGAATAAAGAGAAAAGGGAAAACATGAAATAAGGAGCTCAAAGAAGGAAGTTTCGGAGAATTTGGATAAATATTGGCAAACATAGCAAGTGATCTGTGGAGTGTTTGAACTTCATTATCATTTCATCAAGAGAAGATTGTCAAAGATTAAATTTGAACATATTTTGCTATCAAAATGTCCTTGTTCACTAATTTTTAATAATTAGACTAATGGGTCTTTCTTCAAAATGATAAGTCGAAGCTTAGTAGATGTACGCTTTTTAGCACTTTGCGTGCTTAATTGCATTTGCTAGATCTCTAAGATAGTTTGGAAAGGTATCAGCAAGGAATAATTATAAGCAAAGACGAAATAACTGGAATTTGTCCACTAAGATACAAACGTCAATGCAGAGTGCCTGCTATAACCTACCAAAACAGAGTATGCTATAACCTACCAAAACAGAGTATGAGCATTTTGAATTGCATCTATTTATTGGTGATCAATGTGAGAAATGTCACGTGGAGGTAGAGGGTCTACAATTGTTGTGATACTAATGTAGTCCTATCTAGAAAGATTGGGCCTAAAGAATTTTTAGGTTGGTCTTCGCTGAGACCATATGGATGTATTTTTAGCATCTAAATAGGAAATGCCTACTATTGGACTCAAAGTTAATATGTTCTAAGGATGATGCTCCACTAGATCATCAACATTGGAAATCAGTTCCTCAAATATTTTGGACAAAGTATATGCCTAATGATGAAAGCAAATTCTTGAAAACATAGCATCTGTGAATGAAGAATAAGTTGCTACAAGAAAAATAAATTTTCTGCGGAGTCTTGTCAAGAATATTATAGGCCTTGCTGTAAATTAAAGTGTTAGAGAACTATTTACACATTGACACACGCAAAATGTATAAATGAATTTAGGTTATAGAAATAATTTGTATTAGAAATATAAAGTGTCTTGGGAATCTAAGCATATTTCTAGATGCTATTGTGCCTTTGAGGAAACAAGAAGGATATCTTTTTACGAGTAGCTTACTTTGTGAATTTACCACCAGTTCTAATAATTTTCGAGGAAAGTGATGAGAGGATAACATGTGTACCTAAAGCAAGGAAAGACAAAGATTCTCCCTCATATGTTTGGATGTTTGAAAGGCAAAAATAGTTAGTTAGTTAGATAAGAGCTTTAGGACTTGCATAACCCATTTTCTTATGGATAATGATATGTGTACCAAAACTTTTATCAAATTTTTAATACCAACACATGTGGCATGTGAGTTGGCAATATTCAATTGGTGAATATGATTAATATATTTGTGGTAAATTTTAATACACCAATTAAATAGTGCTAACTTAAATATTATATGTGTTGGTATTAAAAATTTGGTACACGTAGGATTATCCTTTTCTTATACCTGAGTTTGTGAAAAATCTTCTCTCTTTTAGAGTTGGTAGAGTATGTCACCATCATGATGGAGTCAAATACGATATATGGTTGTAAATGAAGGAACTTCTCATTGTAGTTGTGGTGTACAGGTCGATTTTGATCAACAAAAACAGAAAAGAGTTTACTGTCAACTGTTTTCTTTGGGCATTCTGAGAAGCATATCATGGTTACGTACTCTTTTCTTCCTAGATCCACTTGAGTTTAGTAAAAGGAAAACGAGTTTAAGTGGTTGGGATTTTCCTCCTATGCCTTACTTTCTCTCAGAGAGCCCAAAGATTAACTATTTATAGTCCTTTCTTTTCTGGTTGATATTCGTTATCCTTTCCTTCCATATACTCGTTGCCTAGAATATCCACCTAGTACTATTTTACGTATAACTTATGCAAATCAAATGAAAATGCAACGTTTTACCCGAAAAGGTAATGCGGGTATCTCTTGACACAAAAGAAGTTAAAATTTTGTGCAATTTTGGAATTGTGCATACCCATGTTGGAAGACAGACAGTAGTGTATTCATAAGGATATAATTTCATTGACCAGCCTAGGCTAGAAGCCATGTAGTGGATAGGTGCATCGCGAAAGGAGCTGACTATAAAAGTTCTGGATGGCTAGAAAATTTCTTGAATTTTGTTACTCATATTTCGAGTTTTTTTAACGTCATATCATACATGAGCTACATGTCAAATTAAGTTGGTCTTGAGCTAGTTATTCTTGATTGATGTGTGTCAACAGTGGTGTCTTCACTGGCTGAGTTTAGTGGTTGTTTTAGTTTCTGTTTTGCGAATTGCCAATTTCCAATTTTATATGTCATCAGCTATTATTATATTGCAGGAGCAACACATATTGCATATAAAAGTAGCAATTCTTCAGCTCTTTCAAGTCTGACAGTTCCCACAAACAGTGAAAAGTCGACATCAGGAAGTCTTCCCACTCCTAGGTCTGAAGGTGAAATATTATCATCCCCACATTTGAAATCATTTACATTGAATGAGCTCAAGAATGCTACCCGAAATTTCCGCACAGACAATCTCATTGGAGAAGGAGGTTTTGGTTACGTTTATAAAGGATGGATTGACGAGCAGACCCTCAGTGCTTCAAGGGCTGGAATTGGAATGGTGGTTGCTATTAAGAAGCTGAAACCTGAAGGTTTTCAAGGTCATAAGGAATGGTTGGTAGGTTCTCTTTGTTATTGTTAATTTTCTCTTCAAATATTTATTACCATCGCTCTATAAATGCTCAAACTTCAGCAACATGTCGGTAAATTTAAAATCTTTTCTTAAACATTTGTCTCAATCCATAGACTGCACTGATTGCAGTCGGAGGTAAATTATCTTGGTCAACTTCATCATCCAAATCTTGTCAATCTTATTGGATACTGCGTGGATGGGAATAACCGCCTTCTGGTTTATGAATATATGCCTAAAGGCAGCTTGGAGAATCATCTGTTCAGGAGTATGTTATTTATCTTTTTTTCTCTTTTTATAGCAAGAGCATGATTTAATATTTTGTTATAACTACTGCGCATACTTAGTTAGTACTTTAGTAAGATCAATGGAGAAGCTGGCAAGCTGTATTTAAATTACTAGATTTCTGGTTCTTTCTGCAAAGAGAGACTTCATTTTTGTCTAATCTGTAATTTACCTTTCTGCAGGAGGTGCCAGGCCACTCTCTTGGGCCATAAGGATCAGAGTTGCTATAGATGCAGCTCGAGGCCTCTCCTTCCTGCATAATTCTGAGGAACAAGTTATCTACCGTGATTTCAAGGCTTCAAACATCTTACTGGATTCAGTATGTGTTATTAATTACGAGTACATGACACTGCTTTCATTTTGTTTGAGCATATGGACTCAGGCTTAAATGTTGAGGATAACATTTTTTTTTAATATAATTTTTTTGGTGTCTTGGGGTCGGGGGAGGGGAGAAAAGGAGCATAAAATGAGAAGAAGATAGGTTCCAAGTTCTCTTGATTGTTTTTCGCTGGTTTATTTGTCTGTCCATTTGGACTGCATAGTAAATCAAGATTAATAAGCTGACTGTTTTCAGGCTTGTCAATGGGCTTCTTTGGCCAAGTAATAAGGATATCCCTTTTTCTTTTTATTGTGCTTAGCTGGAAAGACGTTATTTCCTCATGGATTTTTGTTTTTGTTTTTGTTTTTGTTTTTTCTCAGTGGGGATTTTTTCTTTGCTTACTCTCTTTGCTTCTTTCTGTTGAGTCTCTCAGAGGATATCTTATACTCTAATTTGATTATAACTCTTTTCATTAGTATGATACTGTTTCTTACCCAATAGGGGGAAAAAAAAAAAGAAAAACAAAACAAAAAAAGCTTGATTCCCTCTTATAGTACTCTGTGTTCTGCTGGCAGTCGATGTAATTTTATAATACTAACTTTTGCAGCATTGTTCCGTTTCTTCCTCTTTTTTAGGAATTCAATGCAAAACTTTCTGACTTTGGTTTGGCGAAAGCAGGCCCCACTGGTGATCGTACTCATGTTTCCACTCAAGTCATGGGTACTCAAGGCTATGCTGCGCCTGAATATATGGCCACAGGTTGTTTTTCATTTTTTGAGCTTTTCGTTTGTGATATGATTCCATGTAGACTTGACAAGTTGCATATGTTGTGATGTGAGCATGCTTATGAAAAACTAAAACATGCACTCATATTAGGCTGGTAAGTAGATTTCTGTTTTAAACGTAATTAGACTTTAATGGATAGCACAACTTCAGATTCCTTTTAAAACAATCTGAAGTCTGATTACTGAAAATGTTAGATTATGTGGTGTTTTGATGGTCTTTAAGTTAAAGAAATTCAAAAGCTCCTGAAGTATGGAGTTTTAGGCTAGTCTCCTTGTAAGAAGCATTGGAGGTTTGTACTTTAGTCCTCTTATTTGGTTGCCCTGGAACCAGTTTGTCAATGTTACCACTAATATTGTGTTGAAGCTATTCACAGGTATATCTTACATGGCTTGTACAAGTGGTTCTGAGTCCATTATAATCAATTGTATCTAGTTTCCGTGTTATGAAACAAAGCCCCAGCTAATCAGACCAAACTCGATTTCTGTTTCATAATTCTGTGTTCATCATTGAATTTTTACTTTTAAATTATATGTTATTCTGTTCTGTTAGACAAAAGCACAGCTTAACGTTGAACAAAAAGCCAGCCTGCTTTATTATTCTGTATGTTACTTTACTATCAGTACTTTATGTGGATCATACCTCAGAACAATGAAACTTGGTTGTCTTGTTATTCCTTCAGCTTTGAGCTTAAAAATCAGTGTTGCAGTTTCTGGTTACATAACTTAGAATTGTTAGAATTAGCAGTGAGTTTGCTGAATCTGTGTTTATAAATTTCCGAAGCTTTTCCTTGTAAAGGAATGGGTCAACCTCGAAAACCGGGGATGTCAAAAGAACCACACAGTTGTATTATTTAAAATTCTCGTATCAATATTTCTGGTGATGAACAGGTCGACTAACTGCAAAATGCGACGTCTATAGCTTTGGGGTTGTGCTGCTGGAGCTGCTTTCAGGATGCCGTGCTGTTGACAAAACAAAAGTTGGTCTGGAGCAGAATCTGGTGGATTGGGCAAGACCCTATTTGGGTGACAGGCGAAAATTGTTCCGGATCATGGACACCAAGTTGGAGGGCCAGTATCCTCAGAAAGGAGCTTTCGTGGTTGCCATCCTTGCTTTACAGTGCATCGGTGAGGCCAAACTTAGGCCACAGATGTCCGAGGTTCTGCATGCTCTGGAAGAGCTCCCAGCTTCCAAGCAGGCACCCAGTCCATCTCATCCTCGCCTGTCAACTGGCAGCCATAGTCCAGTGCCTAAGTCCCCTTTGAGACACAATTTTCCATCACCTATTAACAAGAGTCCTAGAGGATCCCCAATGCCGCCCCAACTGAAATCCCCCCGAGGACGATGTGTAAATCGTGGCGGGTAACCAAGTGTAAATCCCTTCTATTTGGATCTTCCTTAACTGGTACTGGAAAGTTTTGTGGCTTTTTTTAACATGACATATAGACACTGAATGTTTTGACCAATATAGGATGATGGATTCTTGTACTTCATCAATATCTTCAGCTTCACATGAAGAGCAGTTACAACTTGTACTAGCTTCAACAATCATGTTTCCTATGCAACTCTTTCTAATGGTGTAAACAAAGTTTAGTTCATTTGAATTAAAATCATCATCGTTTTCTCCCTTCTAAATTTCTAGTATGTTGTGGTAGCTCAAGTGTATACAGCAAGTTCTAAGGTAAAAGATAGAGTTAGCAGATTTTTGGTTGAATGTTGCACTTATTAGACTCCTCACTGAGGGGATATGGTGTTGGTCATTTTTCATGGACATTGTCTTCTCTCTTTTGAGAAGTGCTAGTAGTTCCTTAATGGAACCCCGCTGGACTTGAGTCCACCTCACTGAACCACCAAGATCATTGGTGCCATGTAAGGGAGGTGTTCAGTTTCAAACCAATCTGACCCAACAGACACGAAAGTGCCTTGGCCGAGGTTTCTCCAAACTGTGAAACCTAACCGGCTAACCCCAATTACTCAATTGTTCATGGAAAATATGTATATATGTGTTATTTTTTCAGAATGCACTGTGAACCATCTGTGCTCTTCGGTGAAAGATGTTACACAATAGTATAGAAGTTATAGAGAAACATGCAGTATACACATTGAATGTGATCCTACACTCATTTCTAATTTCTAATGGTTTGGAGTTCTCTATTCTTTATCCAAAAATAAAAAATAAAAATGCAACTTTATGTATTTTTATTGGAAATAAAGGGCCGAAAAAAAAAAGGACAGGGAGTCCCAAGCTATCCCCATCCACCCAACAGAAAAATGAATCAATAATTCGGGAGCCTAGCTCCATCGCATCTTATCATAATTTTAGCCAACCACAAAATTCAATTTCTATGATCCAAGGACAAAATTGCTTCCATGCGATAGAGATTCTATTAACTATAGCCCAAAGTTTAGCCTCAAAAGCTACCATCTCACCAAAGAAAATGTAAAAGCAATTATTAACGCAACCTTTATGATTTCGAAAAATCTCCTCATAAGCCATCGCGAGCCTAGACTTGGCAAAGCAGATTCATACGGTATTAGAGTAATTTTAAGGGGTCAATAACTCATAAGGTGTCAGTTTATTATTATGCTCTTACAATTAATAGATTGAGTTTCATGCAAGTTTCACTAAAGTGTTAGTTTAATTCTACCGTAATAGAGTGACACCTTATACAGTATTGGGCACCTAAAATCGTCCATAGCATTATTCTGTGTATTAATCTTAACTTTATTCAATCACCAATGGTTGCTACCTAATAAAATATAACGTGGTGCTCTCAGAAATGAAGTATTAATTCTCAACATCTTGAGAATTATAGTATCCTTGGAGGGAACAACAATAACTCATGTTCATCTTGCTAGAAATCAAAATTCCAATCCTTATATTCACAATAACAAAACCAAATTTCCAAATCAAATTGTTCTTTGAAAGCCTAATAGCCCGTAAATTAGAAAAAACTGCAACTAATCACAACGCTTTAATCTAGAGGCTAAACTGAAAATGTAACGCAAATTTAACAAAGGAAGCCACTTAATTTATGATCAACTTAACACCAAAACATAGACTGCACTTTCAAATATGGATAGCAAAACTATAAGAAAGAAAAATATGATCCATCGTTTTCTCATAAGTGACACAAAAAAGCACTGATAAACCAAAGAAAAATCAGAATAAATAAATTTTTAATCAGTTTAGTATTGTTGTGTTATTTAAAGAATTTATGATTATGAGAGAGCCAAAAACTAGATTTTTTAGCTTCTCAAAATTGTTGTGAAAAGTTGTTAGGTTTTGTGCCAATCGGTTCTAAATTTTTTTTACCAAACAGTTTGCGTCCAAAAGTTGCTTTCTAGGCACATATAACACCAATTATAGTAAAAGTTATTCTGTATAACAAATGGGAAATCCTAGTTTAATATTGGAGATTTGACAAATTTTAACTTTAATAACCTAAGGTATTTCTCCAATTAATTTATGAAAATAACAAATACAATTATCTTCGTAAGCATGTTTAGTGTGCTTGATGGGACAGGACTATGATATAGGACAGATTAAATACATAATACTAAATATTTTATCTTATATTTTACGTTTTTAATATTATTTGATATGATATATAATTTGTCATCCTATAAATAATGAATAACATTTTCTTATTATTTATTATAACTGATCAATTAAATTGTGCCAACTGATTTTGATTTAGATGATATTAAAAAAATAATAAATTACAAAGATCTCTAATAGTGTCGAAGATGAAATTAATTTGAAAGCAATTTTTAAATTTTTTATTTGAGGCTGTCTGGCAATTCCAAATTTCCAAAACAATTTTTTTTTTGGTTAAAAGAAGAGATCTTTAAATTTTATTTTACATCTGACTTAAAATCTCAAACTAACCCATCATTCTAATTCGAATTACAACTAAAGCATTTGCCCCACAAAGTAATACGTGGCCGGTACCTCGTTCATGCCGGCTTCTGCAAAATTGGGCGCTCTCTCTGGTAAACGCCTCTACACAATCACCCAGCTTTTCAATGAATCTCTTTTTCTTAATCACTCAGTTTCAATACGTATATCTTCAATTTCTGTATCATTAATCAGTGGTATTTTGTCGATATACTTTCATGGAAGATTGAATTGCAGCGATTTTTCCTTATTGTTTATATGTGTGTTTATATACATAAAATTTATATAATTTGTGATTTTGGGCAGATTTTGTGAAGTGGGTTTTAGGTATTGGCGACTGAAGATGGTGTTGGTGTTGGCTTTGGGGGACTTACATGTACCCCACAGGGCTCCTGATCTGCCTGCAAAGTTTAAGTCCATGCTTGTTCCTGGCAAGATCCAACATATTATTTGCACTGGCAATCTTTGTATCAAAGTATGTGTTTTTGTTTATGTTTTTTCTGTATTATAAACTTCTCTTAGTTTTTTTTTTTTTGGTTAATGGAATAATTTTTTTTTCCTTTTTTTAATGTTATTATGAGTTAGCTTTAATTCCATTTATTTTTTTTTAATTTTTCCGGTGAAAATTAATGTGGGAAAATTCTAATTTGGGTTGTACCCCATTTTTTTGTTTTCATTTAAGTCTCTCTTTTCTCGTTTTGATTTTCTGGGTTTTAGCTGTATGAAGATGGTCTCCCTTCACTTGGGTCTAATAGTAGTTGACCCAGGTTTAGTTTAGATGAACAAGATGAATTGTGGTTTTCTAGTTTTCTTTTCCTTTTCATATAAACCAAACAAAGAATAATTTGCTTATGGATAGCACTATATGTCCTAATTTTTGTACCAAATTTTTCGTCAACGCACACACGTGGCATGTAACTTGTCCCCGTCTAATTGGTGTGTTAATACTTACAACAAATAGAATAAATATTATCACCAATTAAGTGATGATAAATCATGAGCTACATGTGTCGTTATTAAAATTTTGGTACCTTAAGTATTATCCTTTTCTTATATGATCCTCTACTGAAAAATTTCATCTTTGTTTTCGTTCGTGTTCAAATTACACGGGTTTTTTTCCTTCTCGGTTTAATCATCTCGAAATATCTTTATTCACCTCATTTTTAATTGATTTATCAGTATGTAATAAATGGAGAGCCCTAAATGTGTTAATTCAAAACTCGCGTTTGAATTGCTTTGGCAACTTGCGTAAGGAAGATTGCATTTCTACAACCAATTTGGAAGTACTGTTTCCCTTGCTAAATTAAAATGCCACTGGATAAGAATTTACGGATGCTGTTTTCAGGAGGTTCATGACTACCTGAAGACTCTTTGTCCAGATTTGCATATTACTCGAGGTGAGTATGATGAAGAGACACGGTATCCAGAGACCAAGACACTAACCATTGGTCAATTTAAGCTGGGATTATGCCACGGCCATCAGGTTGGTTCTTTTACCTTTTACTTCGCAATGCATTGTTTTCCTCTCTTTATCCTCGAACATCGTATGTCTTGGTGCTCTTATATAAACATTAGGGATGGAGAAGATGATGCAATATGGTCTTTGCCCCATTTCCTCGGTTTTTTGGATAAATAGAATAGCAGATTCAGCATCTATAAAATGTATTTGTTAAATTGAGAGCTTTATTGTTCATCTTTTGTGTCCTAGTCTCTCTTGCTTCTTCCCTGTAAGAACATTTCTCTGCATCAGCGTAAAATATGTTCACCACTATAGCGTTGTAGCCTTTGTTCTTGTCTTTCAGCAATTGGCTCTGATCAAGGATAAGTTCTTTTATTAAAAACTATATGGTTAAGTTTTTACTTAAACAAACACTTTTTAAGTGAAGGAGTGAGGATTATGAGAGGAACAAGATGAGAAGAGACGAAGGGTTAAACAAGGGTTAAACGGTTCATTGATGGTCTTTGGGCAATAGTGCTAAAATAATACTTTAAAATATCGTGTTGTCCTTTTCCACTGATTAAAGTTGTGCTTATGTTCTTATGTATTCCTTCTACCTATTGTAGCAGAAAAATAAAGTTTCTGTCTAGGTTTCACGCTAAATTTCCATTTTTAGAAGAAAATATAGGAAATGGAGATTATTTCTTCATTAGTAATCTCAATCCAAGAGAGTTCCATGTAGCAATTTAAATTTCTTTGGTTGTTTTGATGGAAGATCTGACTGCCAGTACGTCACCATTCACACATGAATTCTTGTAGATTGGATGTTGTTCCACAATGGTTTTGTCTAGACTGTAGAGAATTCCAAAGGCCGTAGTTATTGTGTTTACATCTTTAGTGGATACCATTACCTTGAATTTTCCTGTGATGAAAAGGAGTAGTAAGAATTTGATTTTTCCTGCCATTTCTTCCATGTTTCATCTAATAGCAAATAAATTCTTGCTGACTTTTCCTGAAGGTTATTCCGTGGGGTGACCTAGACTCACTGGCAATGCTCCAGAGGCAGTTGGATGTAGATATCCTTGTAACTGGTCACACTCATCAGTTCACTGCTTACAAACATGAGGGTGGTGTTGTTATAAACCCAGGGTCCGCAACTGGTGCCTATAGCAGCATCACCTATGATGTGAACCCAAGCTTTGTCCTCATGGACATTGATGGTCTTCGTGTTGTGGTATACGTCTATGAACTCATTGATGGGGAGGTTAAGGTTGACAAGATTGATTTCAAGAAGACAACCACCAATACTCACTCTGCTCATTGAGCACAAGTCTCATTGTTTGCTCCTTTTATAACAGACTTAGGGATTTCTCCATGTTTTCTGTTTCAGACGTCTGTGATCCATTGTCTTTGTATTTGGGTTAGAGTTGGAAGCTTACTATAAAGTTGATATGTGATAGCCACATGAATAATTTTTGTACTGACTTTTACTGGGTTTTTTTTAACCTCTTCAAGTTAATCAAGTTGTGGTATATGTTTATCAGTAATACATTTCTGTTGTTGTACGAGGGTAAAAAGGACTTTTCAAGAATCAAGATGTTAGTTTGGTGCTTGGTCACTTGTATGCTTAACTAGTTGAAGTGTAGAACACACGCTATAAAGATGCAGACATTCATTCTATTTGCGGATTGGGTTCTAGTTATAAACAGAAAGTAATCATGAAACTTTGAATGTAGCTCAATTATCAACCTCTACTTAGGAATAAGATCTTTTCAGGGACACAATTTACTTATTTCCAAGATGCAGAAAAAGGAGCAACTAATCCACCATTGGATGATTAATCACTTTTACCTGTTTTGCCCTGCAATCACACCGTCTAATTCAACTTGTAATACTAATCAAGTTCTTTCAAAGACAAAAGTTGTAATACTCATCAGTCAGTTGACTTCTTTTTGGGGGGGTTAGAAGGCAACAAGATTTTTGTTTAATTCTTTTGGTTTTTTTGGGCAAAAAGGACGAGCGGTATATGGCTACCTCTATGAACTGACGCTAAGAAAGTGTTTTTAAGTGTGAATTATTAGGGACTGATATTTACCTATTGCAAAAAGATTGGCAGTTTTATCTGAAGTTATAACCTTAATTAAAACTCATTTCTTGTGAAAATTTGAAGAAAAAAAAAATTAGGTAAATGACTAATATTTTAAATTTAATTAAATAAATATCTATTTTTAAAATTTTATAATTAAATAATTAAGTATATATATATTTTTACATTTAAAAGATGTGTATCTACTAATTTCAGTTACTGTACTGAAATGTATTGGACATATAATTTTTTATACTTGGTATATTTTAATTTTAAGCTTGATATATTTTACTATAATATTTGATAAATAAATATTTCCTTAAATTGAGCCCAAAATTTGATCGAATTTTTATAAATTCCCTGAAAAAAGCACTTAAAAAGGTTTCACTAATAAAAATTGCTTAAAAACTTGCAACTGAAAAAAAAAAAAAAAACAAAAAACTGTCAAAAATAGAAATGCTAAAAACTTCCCTAAAAAAAAAAAAAGGAAGGGAAAAAAAAAAAAAGAAAGAAGTGCTAAAAAGCTGTCAGTTTCTATTATTTGCTCACTCGACGATACTGTCACTAGACAGAGTCCTTTTGTTGCCCAAATGCCTCCAAACCCTTCTTATCCGTGCATTATAATTCCGAAGAAAAGTACCATAGAAACCATCCAAAGTCGTCAAACCAAACCGGAATTATCCCATTTACAAAGCATCATCACTTCTTTTTTGCCAAAATGCAAAAACAAGGAACATTTATGTCAAATCCTTGCACAAACTATCACCGCAGGCCTTGTTCGAAACCCCCCAATAGCAAGTAAACTCGTTGTCTCTTTTGCCTCATTGTCTTTCCCCAGTACAATTTCCATTGCCCATTCAATCGCAAATGGAGTAAAGGGTCTTGATACTTACACTTGGAATAGCATCGTTAGAGGTTATCTGGATAGAAACAACGCAAAAGAAGCTCTTTTGGTATATTCCCATGTGAGAAGTAGAGGTCTGAAGGTGGATAGTTATACCCTTCAGTTTGCTATCAAGGCATGTGGACTTATCTCTGCGGTTTTTGAGGGAAAACAGATACATGCTCAGAAATGCAAACTGGGTTTTACGTCTGAGGTCATAGTTCAAACCGCTCTGATTAACATGTATGGTTTGTTTGGCGAGGTAGTTTTTGTGCAGCAGGTGTTCGACGAAACTCCTCAGAGGGATGTACCGATGTGGAACTCTGTTCTTGCTGCATATACTCAACACAATTTCGCTTACCAGGCACTTGTATATGCGCGGGCAATGGTAGATAGTGGCTTGAGAGTGAATGTGGTTAGCATCGTTAGCGTACTTTCTGCGTGCTCGTCTTTGATGTCCTTAGGAGAGGGAAAGGTAGTTCATGGCTACTTAATCAGAAATTTTACTGATATTGATGTTCTTCTTTACAATGCTCTCATTGACATGTACTCAAAGTGTGGATGCTTACTGAACGCTTACCGGATATTTCAAATGATGCCCGTAAGAAATGTGGTTTCTTGGACTTCTATGATGAATGGTTATAGTCATTGTAACTTGTTCGATGAGGCATTGAGTTTATTTCAAGGAATGGAACGTGAAAATGTTAGACCAGATGAAATTACCATATTGTCAATTGTCTCAGTATGCTCCAAACTGGGCAGTTTTGAACTTGGAGAATGGATTGACAATTACATCAAGAAAAATGGGTTCGAAAAAGGAAGAAGTATTACCATGTCCAATGCTCTGATGGACATGTATGCTAAATGTGGAAACATAAAGAAAGCTTGTCAAGTTTTTGATGGGATGATGGAGAAGACACTAGTGTCTTGGACAACTATAATACACGGACTAGCAATGCACGGATATGCAATACCTGCTCTGCTCCGTTTCTCTCAGATGCAAAGGGAAGGTTTTAAACCAGACGGAATTGTCTTCCTCAGCATCTTATCTGCTTGCAGCCATGCTGGTTTGGCAAACGAGGGGCACAAATGTTTTAATTCAATGACAAAGGATTACCCCATGAAACCAGGGATGGAACACTATGGTTGTATGGTTGATATTCTCTGCCGAGCTGGGCTAGTGAATGAGGCATTGGAGCTTGTTCGGAGTATGCCAGAGAAGCCAGACATGATCATATGGCGTACGCTACTTGCGGGTTGCAGAAACCAAGGAGATATCAGTTTGGCAAATGAGGTTTCAAGCCATTTAAATGAGATTAGACCTAAGAATAGTGAAGATTATGGACTATTATCGAATCTGTATGCTGGAGCGTGTCAGTGGGAAAGTGTAAAAGAGATTAGAAAAGACGTGAAGATTAAAAGAGTTATGAAGCTTTATCCTGGTTGTAGTTCTATAGAGGAAAATTATAGATGAAATCAAACGGGTGATTTTGACATTATATTGAGTTTAGTTTGGGTAGTTGGCGGGAGATTCGTTGTTGAATATTACTGTTCAGTAGGTTAAAAATATAAAAGGGAAATTAATTTGCTAAAGTGGTCTATCTCATTTTGCAATTTTGGTAAGAAGCCTAGCTTTTAAAGTTGTAAAATGAGAGACAGAAACTGATGACTGGCTATGAGGAAAAACTTCATTACCTTTTTGCCCAATGTGACAGTGGTTCGATCTTCAAGTCACGAAACCTTGGCTGGACAATGTTGTCGAGCAAGGTCGAAACTGATCTAGGCTTATTCTCAAGCTTGAGAATAATCTAGAAAATTTATATATATCCTAGAAGTTCAAATATCACTTAAACTACAATGTGATCATCTTCAATGGCTTTGTTAGTGGGGGAAATACCCAATTGTTGGCACCGGTAGGAAGAGATTACAAAACTTTAATTGCTGGCGTTTATGGATGAATTAGCATGAAAAAGAGGAGAAGAAAAGGAAATGGGCCAACGTTTTGTCACCCTAAAATAAGAGGATTATTGTTCCAAGGGCATTCTTTTCTCTAAATTAAAGAAGTTTATAACTTAAAAGACTAATTAAACAATAATAGTAAAAGATTAGTTATTGAAGCTCTTTTAACTCTTTTGCAAAGGAAGTTCCTTCTGATAGGGGTGTGCACTCGGCCAAGTTGAGTTGGCTTGCATCAATTTTTTGGAAGAAAGAGTTGATAAATACTCCTTTTTTAAGCATATTTTTGTAAATACCATGTTTTGTATTTTATTTCATAAATATTTGTTTTTTATACCCATATTTAGACAAATATATACCACATTGTTTTATTTGTGAAATGTAGGCTGTGGTATCCATTTCATGAATCACAAGTATAAATTTAAGCCATATATAAAAATTTATATTATAAATATTGGTACTAATCCAATAGGTATTTTTTTAACTTATTTATAGTATTATTTTGCTCAACTAAAATTTATTATGCTTATACTTTCATGATAAAAAATAGAAAGAGAAAAACATAAAATAATGTGTATTTATTTTTATTTTTTTTCAACTACTTAAATCATAATACCCCTTACAGTTTAAACAATTAAAACTCTAGTACATATCCGAAGCAAAATCCTATAAGTCTTAAACATTACCGAACACATATATCGACTAGACAATCTTTCAGGAAAAAAAAATATATCGACTAAACAATACACACTTAAAATCTAAGCATAATATTAAAATATTATATTTCTGTATATTTGTAAAAGCTTTTCTAAATTTTACAATAATCGTTTATCAAACTATTCAGATGATTTTAGCTGTTATCAGATTTTTTCAAGGGAAAAAAAAAAAAAAAAGCAAAACAAAAACAAAATCGAAAACAAAAAATGAAAAGAAGCCCGAAGGATGACTAAATGTGCATGTAGTCATTAATGAGTAACAAAGTTAATACGTGCTTGGTGCTTTTCTTCGCAATTCAAAAGTTATGGCAGCTTTTTTCTGGAAATATTAGAGCAAATAGGCTTCGAGTTGGGTCTCCTTTGGGCGAGAGAGTTTGGCTAAAAATCTTCAATTTCTAGAATTGGATGCATCCACGATATTGGTAAATTACTGTTGAATGCATTTAGTGTGTAATTACATCAAGGGAGATTATATACACACCCCAATTTTGCATAAAAGTATCCCATTAATTAATAAAATAATTAAAAAAGATAATTTAAGGGGGAAAAAAAAAAGAAACAGCCCATCTTTATCTATCCTTCTTTTTCAATTGAATATTCTCGTTCAAAATTCTAATTAACTTTTGCCTAGTTATTTTTCAAAATTTCTTTTTATGCGTAATTCATTTCCTCATTTTCTAATTTCTTTAATAATCTCTTTAATATTAACTTAAGGCAAATAAATTAAAATTTCTTTACTTTATATCCAGTTTACTTTGTTTCATTTAATTTTTTTTTTCAATACCTTGTTTTTCATTTTGCCTTATTAATTGTTTATTTCTATCATAATTTTTTATTCAATGATTCACTCTTTTCATCTTAAAAGTTTAAACTACTAATTTGCATTAGTTCATGATTTTTAGGGGGAAAAAGTTATCTTTAGTGTGTGTTTGGAGTGCTTTTAACATGACTTTTATATTTTTTTTGTCCTAACTTGTCTTTTGACCATTGAGGTTATTGAAATTTACTTTATCCTATACCAAGTTTTGACCAATGAGTTTATTGAAATTCTTTGTCAAATATTAATTTTTGACGAGTTTATTGAAATGGGGTTCTTTGTAAAATATATCTTTGCTATAGTATATTTTAAGAAATACACATCTCTTAATAATTTTTAGGTGAATACATCTTTTTAAGTTTTAAATTTTTTTAAATATAAAAAAAAATACTCCTAGCACTTATGTTATCAACGGTTCACATTTCGGCTAAACAAATAAAATCGAGTTACTAGACACATTGTCTAGTATCTCTCAACACTCATATGTAGCAAACTTGATATCATGTCTAGCGTATAACAATCGAACATAGATCCATATCTAGCTAGACATGATGGATCGAGTTGCTAGACATCTTATTTAGCCCTGCTTGACACTCGTGTCTAGGTTCCTGATACCCTATCTAGTGCACTAACTCTTTTTTTTCCTAGTCGAGTTGCTAGAAACATATATCTAGCACTTGAGAGTGTATCTAGCATTTTTTATTTAAGAATGTATTAGTCTTTTTGCACATTTTTTTTTTTAAAAAAAAAGGGGTGTAGTTACTTAAAAGCTTTGGGAAAGGTGTAGTTTCTAAAATTGATTATAGATGATGTGTGTATTTCACCTAATTTCTCTATTGAAATTCCTTTTTCAAAATTCGAACACATATTTTGATTTAATTCAAATATTAAACTAAAAAAATAATAATTAAAATATTTATAAATTCCAATTGAAAAAAATAAAAAATTAAATCAGATTTGTTCATTAAAATTTGGGCTTGTGCTCGTACGTACAAGTACCAGGAATCCATGATTAATTATGGTTTTTTACAAAATATTAAATCCTATCACACAAAGGAGTACATTGAAACCTCCAAATCAATGAAACTGATGAAACCAAACTAAACTATTGGTTTGGTTTGGTTTTGATTTTATTTGGTTATGGTTTTAGAGTTTTCAAAACCATTGGTCTGATTTAGTTTGTGGTTCTAGCATTTCAAATTATTGAAACCAAATTAAAGCATGAAACTTTTTTAAAATATGATTTTATGTATACAAATACATATATTTATATAATCAAATAGGTGATATATATATATTTTTATTAATATTTATAAAATTTACTGTACATTTCAGTGCACAAATTTAGTAGGGGTGATAATTTGGGTCACAAAACAATACGAATTTGACACAAAATATTACTGGTTAGAGTTTGAAAAAAAAAAGTGTAAGTCAAAATCATATCAAACTCGAATGACACGAAAAATTAGTGGGCCAAAATTAGATTGACCCATTAGGCACGAAATCAAACTGAATAACTCATTTAAAGCTAAATTTAAAAATAGGTTATCATTTGGTCGACTCTAAATAAACACATACGCAGACTCGAAATTAACACACTACAGTGATAACTAACACAAATAACACAATATTAACATGAAAATCTGATATGGATCTAATACTAAATAACCCTAAGCCAACTTTCATTTACTTTAGTTCCTAAACCCTATTTGTGTTTTCCGTCGTTAGACCTCCCATAGCATAAATATATTTTTGTTTCTCTCTCTATCTCTCTCCTTTTTTCTCGTCCTTTGGCCTTTGCCTCTCTATGTCTATAAGTCAACATTATGAGCATAGACGCCTGAAGTTTACCTCTCTATTAAGTTTGTATTCAATACTTTCTTATTTCTTTTTTAATTTCCAAAATCTAGTTCTATAACTTCTATAATATCTGAGTCTTTTTTTTTTTTTTTTTCTTTTCGTTCTCTAGTTTGATTGTTGAGGCACTACATTTTTTCTTCTCCCTTTGCCCCAAAGTATAATCTGTTGAAGGCAAGGTTACTTTGAGTTTTGAACTTAAGTTGTTTAGGTTTTTGGATGTTTATCTATGATTTATAGCAGCTGATTTTTTATAACCCTTTTGTTCTTTGGCTCTCGACAATAGCGAGATAACGCTCGCATATTTTTCCACTGTAAGTTTTCTATTTTTTCTTTCAATAAATCTCTAGCATGTGGTTTTATATTTATTTATTTTATTAAGTTTGGATTTGATTAATTTTTTTAATATTATTAGAATTTGTTTTGTGCTTTTCGTGCATTGAATGGTGTAATTTTTAATATTTTTGTTATGTTATTCTTATTTGGATTTGTTGAGTATTGTCTCATATATTTTCAATTTTGGCTTTAAATCATGTTGTGTGAGTTTGTTTTTCAATTGATTAGTGGATTTGTATCGATATGATGAGTTTATATTATTTCTATATGTATTGATCTTGTTTTATGTGAGTTTATATTTTTTAATTGAATAGTGGACATGTATTGATATTACACCTGTGTTTATGTTATTTCTATATGTATTGATCTTGTATTTATGAGTTATGTCACTTGAAATTTTGAGTTATTTATGTAATTTTGAGTTGTTTCTCCCTTTTTTAGCGTAAAATTCAGAATATGATCTATTAAGTGACTTTTTTTTTGAAAGATGGAAAAGGAATCTTAACCTACTTTTGGTGAGAACAATGTTGAAGGCCAAGTTAAGGATAATATTATGAACGAGGATCTAACTGTTAATGATGATAAAGTGCATGAGGTTGATGTGAAGGATATTACTAGCATTTCACCTCACAAAAAGACAACAATGAAGTCAAAGGTGTAGAAATTTTTTGATATGCTTCTTATGGGTTCTGACAAAATTTTGAAGTATCCATGCAAAAGTGTAGATAATAATATCTTACATTCGACAAATATGGGACAGATAATATGGCTCGTCACCTTAAAGTTTATAAGAGAAAAGAGTCACGTGATGTTCGTCAAATGCTTATTCAACGAGATAAAGAATCTATGTCACTTTCTGTTTGTGGTTAATTTCAATAATTATCACGTATGATTTACCTTTTCAATTTGTTGAATATGAGGGAATTAGAGCATTGTTGCGACTCATCAAATGACTAGAAACTCTGCTAAATCTGATTGTCGTAAGTTGCACCAAAGAGAAAAGATTAGAATTAAGACAATGTTAGATTCAGCTCATAGAAAGATAAATTTAACATCTAATCTTTGAAGTTCATTGACTAGCGATAGATATTTATGTCTCACACAACTTATTTTATTGATAAAAATTGGCATTTGCATTAAAGAGTATTGAATTTTTTTTATTCCACCTCCACACATTGGTTGTCTAAGAAGATTTTCAGTATTACTCTAGATAATACTTCTTCGAATGATGTTTTTGTTGAATTTTTGGGGTCACAACTTAAGTTAAAAGGGTTTACTTTCTTGTAATGGTGAGTTTTTTTATTTAAGATCTTGTTGTCATGTACTAAATTTGATTGTGAAGGAAATTGATAAACCTATGGACAAGATTCGTGAAAGGGTTAAATATATTAAAAGATCCCAGTCAAGAAAAAAAGATTTTTAGAGTGTGCTAAATTGGTTTTTGTAGAGGGCAAAAAAGGGATATATCAATATGTGATGACTAAGTGGAACTCGACATTCAATATAAGAAAATAGGGATTTTACCCGCACATATATGTGTATATAAAAATTAATTGTACGTGAGCTACATTCTTTATCCACACAAAACATAAGTGTCATCGTATGTGGATAAATGGTCATAGAAAAAGGTTTGTACCTATACATATAATTATGTGTGATATAATTATGTGTGAGTAAATCCTTTACTTTTACCCATACATAGATACGTAGGTGAAAGTTATTGTATGTGTAAGTGCATTGATTAAACCATAATATAGAATCTGATGTGGATTTCCACAAAGCAATTTTTGGTCACATGACAAATGACGTGATTGGTGACATAGATTAACACGTTACACAATTAGTACACTACACAATTAGTACACGTAGTTGATTATATGGTGCTTATGTGGACTACTATGTGGCTGTGAACAATGACTTGGATTAGCCTATAGATGACATGTGTATTCATTTGTGTGGATAAAACACTTCTATGTGTGGAAAACAATTACAAATAAAGTATTGAAATTTCAGTTAAAAATATTATTTAAAAATAAAAAAAAATATTGTGTGATAAACTATAAAAAAAAAAAATGGTGTGGATAATATTTATATTTGTTTATTATTATGTATAGGTAAATATGTATCATATGTAGGTAAATATTTTCTTGTTACAATATATATATTTCTGTGGATACAATTTAAAATCTCACATTTTAATGATAAATAGAAATTAAAATAGTAATCATGAAATGAAATGGAAATTATTGCAAACCAAATTAAAGTAGTATAAACTAATACGACATCAAACAAAATCATACCAATCCAAATGAAAAGCTAAACAAGTCCAAATATAAAATATAAAACACACAACATAATAACTTAAAATAAAGTCTGAAAAGTTAAAAATATTATTAAAGTCCTAATAGAAGAGAAATTTAATGAGTTTCATCCACAAACTCAAATCTAGACTGGTGGGGATAGATTGGGGCAGAATCTAGAGGAAAGTCCTGAACTTTAATTAGATGGACGTGGTTGCGATAAAGGAGGCATGATGTTCTTTAAAATCAACATTTGCCGCATCAACTCTACATCCTCCTCAAAACGAAACTTATATATATTTGAATCCTTTAATAACTGAGCGTACGTAGGACGACCTAACGCCTCACTAGTACATGTTGTATCAGAAGTATTAGGAGACACCAACCAAACAATCGAACAGATTGTCGTCCAAGGACTTTCTCTAAAATGTCCTTATCGGTCATATTCTCTGGAGGATTATCTCGCCTCAGTTGCAACATTTCATCCTGCAAATAGAATTAAATTAAAATAGGATTATTCTAAAATAATAATATTAAAGTAAATAGAAAGAAAGATGAAAAATACTTACGTATTTGGCCTCTAATTTCGGGGATGTCGATCGGTGCTTAGAATGTCAATGCTAATTCTTGAGTTCCACTTCCTTTTTGCACGATTGTCTGCATTCTTCTTTGCTTGATCCTATAAAACAAAAGGAATTAGGAAAATGCATGTATTTAGTGATGTAAATATAATGTTTCCATTGTATTCATTACCACAAAAGTAGGATCAGACCAACGATCACAGAGAAAGACTCAATCATCTTGGCTCACATCATTATGAGACTGACTCTTAGCCTTAGTCAGATCTTGAATTCCTCCAATGTCCTTAAAGTGAGAATGTAGCTTATATTTGTGGCCCCTCCATGCTCATTGCATTTGCGGATCAATGACTTTTCGAACTTTTTCATCATTAAGGTTAATATCAAACGTATTCTACAAAGGAAACAAAAGGGTATTTGCATTAGAATTAGAATAAGAACAATCATAGTATAAATTAAAACAATAAAATGTAAATAAAACTACTTACAAGAAGGCGATCGTGAATTATTAAGTTTACTAACTACCTCCTATATTTTATTATTATAAATGTATTCTTTACTAATTAACTAGCTTAGCCATCAAATACAAAAAAAACTATATCTAAAATACCAACTATTAGGAACATGAAGACAAGCTAAGACAAAAACAACTACTATTCCAATAAATGCATCACCGCAAACGCAGGAAATATAAATAAGTTTATAGATATCTCTCGGCAAATAAATCTCTTATGGATTAAATTGATTTCAGCATGATATTATTGGAATACTTTTTTTATATCTTCAGTAACGCACTTTCTTAAAATTCTATATATAAAGATTTGCTATAACTAACAAGCTCTCATCACACATGATAGTTCAAGATTTCCTCTGGCACCTAGTCAACCATGGATAAAAAATTTAAAAAAAAATCTTCTTGACGGGTCAGAAACACAGTTAACAATGTATTTGATTGGTGAAGCAGGCTCGAGTTCAATTATCCGACAAAAATATTCCTCTTGTATATGTAGTGGATCTGCAACTCGACATATCATACTTAAATGGAATTTACCTTAAACCATTACCACAAAGTGGCTTTTTTGATTCTTCAACAGCCTTTTAAAACCAGAAGTGATAAAGAAATTGCAGTCACATAAATAAGAGAATAATGGAAGCCAACATTTATTATAATCAGCTGATAGGTTCCATCAGGATTTATCTGAAGCCTATTAACTAGCTAATGACGAATACAAAATTAGATCACAGAAATAATAGACTTAAAAACTAAATCCATTACAACATCTCAAAGTTTCTCAAAACCATGGCATATTGCCATTATTAGTCAATACACTACAGGATAAGAACGTTGTTTTGCTATAATTGATACCACTTGAGTATTACAATTGCATATATGCTATTCATGACCAAAATGACAAAATATCCTCCCTTTAATTGGCTCTTTAACCAGAAGAATGTTAATAGGAATTCACTGAAAAACTAATACTATCTTATCATGATGCAAGGCATTACGGCAGTGATTTAATATAGAAGTATAATACAGATATAACAGGTAAATCCAGCAAAAATTAATCAGTCAAGAAAGTTTTAATAGCAAAACTTTTACTAAGAAATTATCAAATAGTTAATGTTCTACCAGTAATATGTCAAAATTATCTTAAAGCAAACTAACCCCACTAGTGTCTTAGCCCTGTATACAACCCAATGCTATTGGCACAAGTTATTTTCCAAGTTTTTTCCTTTAGGACGTGTAGTTAAACTAGATGAATCACTTGGTTTGGTTTTTTTTGTTATGTTTTGATGCCAATCATTCCACCTATTTGTGCGGTAGCTGCCACAGTTGAAGAATTTTTTTTTTTTTTTTCTTTCAGCAAGCTCCAAACGACATGCAATTTTCAACAAGCTCTGCAAGAAGACCGTACAACTCCCACCCCCACCAGTGACTATACTAAAACCTCAAGAAAAAATTATATATACTTTAGAGCCATCACTGAATTTAAACCTAGAATCCATTTATTTTTTGGGGAAAAAAAAAAGATCTAAACCACACTTGTTACTCCATTCCCAAAATCCATCAAAACTTAATAAAGAGAAGACATTCAAATAATTTTTTTTTCCTCTTTCACTTTCCATAGTCACAGCCAATAGGTACCCAAAAAATCAGATTGCAATTTAAATTTTGAAATAACTAAATTAAAAAGAGGAGAATGGCCACAGGAAGAGAGAAGGTGACTGGTATGGCACAGAAGGTCAGGAAGCAGAGGCTGCAAGGTGATGCGCAGAGGAGGGAGATGGGCTGAGATTTAGGGCTAATAGAGCTTTATGAGATTTAGGGTTAAGGACTTAGAAGAAAGCTATTATTAGACCTGGTCACCAGTTGTAGTGCTTAAATTCAAAGAGAAACAGAGCCACGAGGTGGATCGGGTGAAGGGTTCGAAGACCAGAGAGAGGTAGAGATGAGAGAGAACAAGTGACATGGTCTATTTAGGAGTTTTCTATGTTTCCTTTTTCCTTTTCTTTTTTTTTTTTTTTTTTTTTGAATAATCTATGTTTCCTTTGAAATTTTATAAGTACGAGCTAAAATTTTACGAGCAAATTTGATTTTTTATAGAATTTTTTCAGAAAAATTGAGAAATCTCGAATTTTGAAATTGTTCTGAAAAATTCCAGATTTAATTATAAAAATATCATTTTTAAAGTATTTAAAAAAATATTATCTTTTATTGATTCATGAGATACTTAACGTAACTAGTTGAGTTACTTGAGGTTACTGTAAGTAACTTAATTAGTTACCTCGAGTACCATTGAAAAATACAAAATTTAAAGAAAAAATATTATTTTTCTAATAATATTTTTAAAAAATGATATTTTCCTAAATTAATCCAGAATTTTTCAAATAAATGAATCCATCTAGGATTTTTCAATTTTTGGTATCTTGGTCTTGCAATTTTGTAAATAGCCCAAATTTTTATACTCCTGCGCGCGGTACTTTCTATCTTTTTTGGTATGAAAACTGTGTAGCAATTTTATAAAAGTGCTACTATTTAATGTTACAAAACGTCCTTATTGTTGTACTATACACATTATAAGAATATAATTATAAAACTAACTAGCGTACGGGACATTGAATTAAAAAGGATATCATGTAAATATGATTAAAAATTGGTATTATGTACTTTTCATCTTGTTGTGAGAAATTTACCTCTAATACCGTTTTTAAAACTTATTTTCATAAATATCAAGGCAAAGTTACTCCTCTTTTTAGAGACTAAGTTACTCCTTTTAGTGACCACTATACAATAATTTTTTATTACTAGTTATTTTTTTTTATTATGATTGATCTATGAGAGATATTACTAGTCTATTTAAGAGTTACTACAAATCATTTTTAAAAAACTGCACAAAAAGTTATTTCGGCCCAAATTAGTCCTATCCATGTCATTTTCTCTTTATGTTACTCTTTAAATGGGGTATATCGTGTCGTTTTCGAGGTCATGTGTCAACTTAGATTTGACATGTTTAATAAATAGGTTATGTAATCAACTCGAAAATGAACCAAACTTCTTTAAGCGAAACTCAAACTTACTAATTTCATGTGAGATTTTAAGTCATGTTATCGTGTAGTGGTACAAATTGTCATCCCTACTCTTTTTCCATTACGGAAGATCTTAAGTTCGAATTTTCCCACCACAATTGCATTAAAAAAACAAAAAACAAAAAAATAAGATCTAGGTTCAAATAGCTTGTTTAATCACTTTGATATCAATTTCTACATAAGCTCAAACTAGCTCATTCTAAGCAATAGAGGTCTAGCTTATTCTATGTAATAGAGGTACAAAGTACAAATAAGCTACTAAGGTATTAGTTTTGGAAAAACTGAAGTCCAATTGGACATATCTTTAAAAAGCCACTTGAACCTCAGTTTATACAAAATAAAAGATCTAAGGAGTTCATTCAATCACTTAGACATTGGATTTTGCATAGTCGAAGTGTAAGAAGCGATGCCTAACTGCCTTTTATAGGAGTGTGTTAATGGAATGTATATATATATAATCACAAAGACTCTTATCCTTGCTATGTTAAATAGAATCATATGCTAGGTCAACATGCTATGTTGCCTATTAAATAACGTTTCATAAAAAATAAAAATAATTACAAATTGTAAAAAGTAAAAATAATTACAAGACACTTGTCCAACCTTATATATATATATATATGTGTGGTTAAATAATACCATTTTTATTTATATGTATAAGTAAAATATATGAGTCAGTGCTACTTATGTGTGGGTGAAAATATTCGCTTACACTTATATGTATAGGTAAATTTAGCAGTAACAGTCTAAAATTACCCACACATAATATGTTCAAGTATATTATGTATGGGTAAAAAAAATTAGTCAATTCGACATAAGCTAAAAAATGCCAAAAAGAATTCCCGCCAAACTTTAACACTAGTGGGATTCAAGGCGCCAACTTATGTGTGAGTAAAAGTATTCACTTGTAGTTATATGTGTAGACAAATTTATTATTATCGAAACTTTGTGTACTCAGATAGTCCAAAATTACCCACACATAAAATGTATAAGTATATTATGCGTGGATAAAAGAAATTTGTCAACGCCACATAAGCTAAAAAATGGTGGAAAAAAATTCCCGCCAAACTCTAACACGAGTAGAAATTCAAGATGTGTGGGTGAAAGTATTCACTTACAATTATAGGTGTAGAAAAATTTATAATTATGACATTTTTTAGACCCACACATTATGTGTGGTTAAAAGTCTAAAATTACCGGCATATAATATTTGTTGGTAAACTATGTGTGGGTAAAGGGAATTGTCAATGCCACATGAGCTAAAAAATAGCAGGAAAAATTCCCGCTAAACTCTAATACGAGCAGGAATTTAAGGTACCAACTTATATGTGGGTGAAAGTGTTCACTTACAATTATATGTATGGGTAAACTTATACTTAAATACTTTTTTTGTACTCACATATAATATTTTGGGTAAACTATGCACAGGTAAAAGGGAATAGTATAATTATATGTCAACCACCACATAAACAAAATAAAAGCGGACAAAATTTTTGTCCACCTCTAAAATTTAGGGCACCAAATTATGTGTAGATGATAATACTCACACTAATATGTGTGGGTAAATTTATTAATTTTGATACTTTTTTTGCCCACACATATTTAAAATATGTGTGGGTAAAACTCTAAAATTACCCACAAATAAGATATGAGGGTAAATTATGTGTGGGTAAAAGAGGTAATTTTTTATAGTAATTCCTTATGCTTGATAGTATACTATTGTGTCTATCATGCTTTTCAACATTTAGAATAAAGTGATTCTAACTATAGAATTTATCCTTCACAGAAGAGTGAGAAATAGTTGAGAAAGTTTGGAAGTTTTTGAAAGTATTTTATGATGCAACATTTGTCTTTTCTAGTACTTAATATTAGGGTAATATTAGGGGTAGTAATTCAGGTCATGACAACTCGATATGAACCCGATACGAAATATTACAGGTTAAGGTTGAGAAAAATAGGAGCAAGTCAAAATTAGGTCGAACTCGAATGACACGATTAAAAAAAAAGTCTGAAATCAGGTCAATCTGAATGACACGAAATCAACCCGAATAACTTGTTTAATCAACAAATTAAAAAACGGCTCAGTTCTAGGTAACCTGATATTGACCCGCCAACCTGAAACAAGCATACTGACCCGAAATTGACACATGAACCTATTACTGACCCAAATTTAACCCGAAAGTTAACCTTTATTTTAGGGGCCCGAAATTCATATTTTAATATTCTGAAACTAAAATCCTTAGTACCTTACGAGGGCATCTATTTAACTCTCATTTTTTTTTCTCTCGAGGGCTATTTTGTGCCACTGTTCTTCTAGTTCCTTCTTGCTTCTCCGCTTTCCTTCTTTTCTTCTTTATTTCAGCCTCTACCCTATCTATGATTTCTCCTTTCAACTTAGTCTCAGACAATTTCTTCTTCTTTTTGTTCTTTGAAACCTTCTTCCTCGTTAATCTTCTCTGCAATATCCTATCTAACTTAGAAAATTTTAGATTGGAGTCACAGAGATTTGATATCCCTCGAGAGATAAAATTCTTCTTCATCTAGTAATGGTTTTTCTTTTTGGAAAATTTATGAAAAGACCATCAATTTTGAATACGGTCTCTTTTTGGCTTAACCCATTATTATTATGTTATTTTATATAGATTTAGAGCACTTTTGTTTTTTTTTTTTTAGTTTCAGTGTTTGCTTGTGAGTTTTATATGCTTCGACCTGTCTTTCTTACTGACTTGGAAAAAGATATTACAAATTTATGGTTTTTTTTTTTTCTTTTTCTTTGTATTAGATCTTCATATTTTTATTTGAAATTATAATACTAATTGTATCTTTCTAAAATCTCACTTGCTTCACTATCTTTTTTCTGAAATCTATGCTCTCTGGACTCTTCAAGCAATATCCCCGCCATTGAAGTACCAATCTCCAAGCTTATTCAACTCTTCGGTACCTACCACAGGTACTGGTTTTTTCTATACTCTTTTTTCTTTTTACTTTTTAATTATTTGATTTGACTTTATTTTCTTTGCCCAAATAATAGTTGTTTATATATGCTTTTTTATTATTATTATTATTATTATTTAAATTTGATGTCTTGTATTTATTGGATTTGACTGTTTACTATAGTCTTGAGTATTGGTCTAAAAAATAGTGAGTGAGATTTAGTGAGTTTTTACTTTTCGGTTGGTAATAATAGGAAATGTTGACTTGTTTTATATGATAAAGAAAAAACTATCTTTTAAATTTAATTTTCTAAAGTATGGGCACAACTTTCCATTATTCACAACCGGGCCCATTTAGCATCATGCACTACTTTATATTCTCCATACAAGTACCTTTTTAGAAGTTAATTTAACATTACTAGTGTGCATGGCACGTCACCTAACTGCTCCTTTGTAAGCATTTTATTCATCTCCAATGAAAAAGAGAAGCTCATATTGATGTTCACCTTTTTACAATTAAGTCCTTATGAAATGTGTCATTGTTATTAATATAGAACGAAACTAAGTAGATTATTTGTCCTTTTTATAGATGGAAAAAAGTACTGCTTTTGGTGAGAATAATGTTTTTAGTGAAGAAAGAGATAATTTCATGAATGAAGATACGAATGAAGAAGATAAAGTGTATGAGGTTGATGTGAAAGATGTTGGCAGTATTCTACCGCGCAAAAAAGAAACATTGAAGTCAAAGGTGTGGAGTTTTTTTGAAATATTTCCTATAGGTCCTGACAAAGTTCTGAAACATTGAAGTCAAAGGTGTGGAGTTTTTTTGAAATATTTCCTATAGGTCCTGACAAAGTTCTGAAGTATGCATGCAAAAAATGTGGACAACAATATCTTGCATCAAGCAAGTATGGGATAGGTAACATGACTTGTCACCTTAAAGTTTGTAAGAGAAAAGATACAAGTGATGTTGGTCAGATGTTTATTCAACAAGATAAGGATTCTATGTCACTTAGTATTGGGCGTTATGATCCTGAAAAATTTTGTGAGTTATTGATTTCAACAATTATCATGCATGATTTACCTTTTTAGTTTGTTGAATATGAGGGAATTAGAACATTGTTGCAATTTTTGTGCCATGAGGTAGATTTTATGACTAGAAACACTGCTAAAGCTGATTGTTGTAAGTTACACCAAATGGAAAAGACTAGGATTAAGACAATGCTAGAAGGAGCTCCTATAAGAATTAGTTTAACATCTAATTTGTAAAGTTCATTGACTAGTGATGGGTATTTACGTCTCACATCTCATTTTATTGATAAAAATTGGCATTTGCATAAAAGAGTCTTGAACTTTTATTTTATGCCTCCTTCACACATTAGCATTGCTTTGTCTAAAAAGATTTTTAGTTTATTGACTGAATGGGGAATTGAAGAGAAAATTTTCAGTCTTACTTTAGACAATGCTTCTTCAAATGATATTTCTGTTGATTCATTATGATCACAACTTAAGTTAAAGGGTTTGCTTCCTTGCAATGGTGAATTCTTTCATTTGAGATCTTGTTGTCACATACTTAATCTAGTTGTACAAGATGATTGAAACAAATTGATAAATCTGTTGAAAAGATTCGTGAAAGTATTAAGTATGTTAAAGGATCCCAAGGAAGAAAACAAAAGTTTTTAGAATGTGTTAAGTTGGTCTCTGTGAAAACTAAAAATGATTTATGTCAATATTTGATGACTAGGTAGAACTCGATATTCCTTATGCTTGATTCTACATTATTGTATCGTCGTGCTTTCCAAAATTTGGAACTAAGTGATTCTAATTATAAAAGTTGTCCTTTTATAGAGAAGTAGGAAAGAGTTGAGTAAGTTTGGAAGTTTTTAAAAGCGTTTTATGATGCAACACTTGTCTTTTGTGGCACTCAATATCCTACAGCAAACTTATATTTTCCTAATATATTTCAATGCTATTTGCTCTTGAAACAAACCATGGAAGGAGAAGATGTGTATTTGAAGCACATGGCAAGTAATATGTGGGGAAGATTTCAGAAGTATTGATCATATTTCAGTATCATCTTGTCTATAGCTTATATTCTAGATCCTCGATTCAAGATGAATTTTGTGGATTTCTGCTACAAAAAAGCATATGGAGAGAATTCACTAGAGATAATGCTTCTTCGTTCTAAGCTACAAGATCTTTTCAATGAGTATAAGGATAGATCTTCTTATTGTGCACAAGTCCCACCTTTATGCTGTAAAGGTGCAAGCAAGAATGCACAACCAAATTCTATGGATATAGAATCTGAACTTTTTAAGGTAATATTTTTTTAAAAAGTTTTACATTAAATTGTAATTTTTACATGTACAATTCAATTTATTTTATTAGCTAAAATTTTATATTTTATTTTGTAGGAATTTGATGATCTTGAAACTGATGAAAGTTCATTTTTTGAGTAAAAATCTCAGTTAGAGCTTTATTTGGCCGAGCCAAAGTTTGCTAGGAATACAAAGTTTGATGTTCTTGCATTTTGGAAGTCTGACCAGTTTTGCTATCTTGAGCTACTTGCAATGGCTCGTGATGTTCTTAGTATTCCAGTATCAATTATTGCTTAAAAATCTGCATTTAGTGTTAATGGACACGTGCTTGATCAATTTTGGAGTTCACTAAAATCTGACACAGTTAAGGCTATTGTGTGTTCTAGGGATTGGCTATCTAGCAATAAAGGTAATTTTATTTTCTCATAATGTTTGAGTTTAACATATATTAGAATTGTAATTATCTTTTAAAAATTAGGATAATAATTATTCTATTTTTTCATGTAGTTGAAAAGGATAAAATTGCACAAGACTTGGAGGATATCACCTAAGATGTTATGGAGCTGAGTGTTAATGATGAAGAAACAGTTTAAGCTCAAAGTTCTAATTTTAGTGCCATTGGAAAGTAGTGGAATGTTTAATTGTTACTTAGGCTTATGAATTATCATTTGAACTTTTACTTGTTTCTTCGTTTGATGTTGCTTTGGTTTTTAGACTAAGTTTGTTTAATGGTTGGTGATCACTAGATTACTTAAGTTTAAGTACTTTATTGAGATATATATTGTCTTTTGAAATTTTGATGGACTATTAGACTTTTGATGTTCATCAAAATTTAGTTGTGTACCGTGATTTGCATTTGGAACTTTGCAGGAATTGTAGTACTTAATCTGGTGTTGTGGTGGTTAATAGGTTTAAATCTTAAATTGTGCTATGAATTATTGACTTATATTTTATTGTTTTAGTATATTATTTTTAGTGACAATTATAGTTCTAGAATCTAGTTGATTTAAGCAAGAAATCCTATATTCTCTAAATTTTAAATGTACAAATTCGCGGGTTCATAGGTTCACGGGTTAATAACTACAATCTAAAACAAATGGGTTGACTCGGGTCATGTCGTGTCAACCTATTTAAAATCAGTTCGTATTCGGTTTTAGATTTCTTGACACGAAATTTATACGGGTCATATCCAAATTGACTATATAACTGTAAATGGTGGCCCTCAACCTGATACGAATACGACCTATGAACACGAATTGTCACCCCTACTCAATATCCAAATTTGGACATGTATTTCCCTAATGTATTTCAATGTTATTTGATCTTGAAAATAAAATATGGAAGAAGAAGATGAATTTATGAAACACATGACAATTAAAATGTGGGGGAAATTTTCAAAATTATTGGTCAGATTTTAGTATCATCATATCTATAGCTTGAATTTTAGAACCCCAATGTAAGATGCAATTTGTGGAGTTTTGCTATAAGAAAGCACACGGAGAAGATGATTCACTTGAGATAATGCTTCTTCATTCTAAATTGTATGATCTTTTAGATGAGTATACGGATCATTCTTCTCATGGTGCTCAAGTTCCACCTTCATTCCGTAAAGGTGTAAGTAAAAATGTACAAATAGATGGAGATAGAATTTGAATTTTCTAAGATCAAATCCTAATTCTTACAAGTGCTTTTTAACTACATTATCTTTATTTATTAACTAATTTTATATGTTATATCTTGTAGGAATTTGATAATTTTGAAACTGATGATAGTTCATATTCCGACCAAAAATCAAAACTTGAGCTTTATTTACCTGAGCAAAAGTTTCTGAGGAATTCAAAGTTTAATATTCTTGTATTTTGGAAGTCTAATTAATTCCACTATCCTGAGCTTGTTACAATGGCTCGTTAGTATTTCGGTTTCAATTTTTAGTTCAAAGTTCATATTTAGTGTTGTTAGACGTGTACTTAACCAATTTTAGAGCTCACTGAAATCTGACATAGTTTAGGCTTGTTTGTACAAGGGAATGCTTGTTTGGTAACAAAGGTAATTTTAGTTTTTTCCTAATGTTTAAGATTGAAAATATATTCAAATTATCCTATATCAATACAAATCATAATTATTATATCTTTAAATATAGTTGAGATAGATAAAATTGCACAAGACTTGGGAGAAATTACCCAAGATATTGTGGAGCTTAGTGTCAATGAAGAAGAAACTGCCCATCCTTAAGTTCTAACTCAAATGCAATTAGAAATAGCAGAGTGATCATTGGAATATTTACTTAGATGTGTCAGTTATAATGTTGGTCAACACTTAAGTTTAAGTACTTTATTGTGTTATATGTTTGTACTTTTTGATGGACTATTGGTCTTTTGATGAACTATTGGTGTGTTGTTGTATGTTTTGTTCTTTTGATGGACTAGTAGTTATTAATATTCATCAAGGTTTATTGTAATGTTTTGTATTTTGAACTGATCATATATTATCCTACTTAATTTGTTTGTGTTCTTTTACATTATATTTGTTTAACATACTTGGAGTTTTCCATTCTTCTTGACGTAATTTTACACAAATAAGCGGGTCTACAAGTTTGGGTTAGCGGGTCATCATGTTGATGAATTAGTGGGTTCACGAGTTGCGTGTTAGTGGGTTCATAGGTTAGCGAGTTATTTTAAATCCTAAATAAATTTGTTGCTAAATAGGTTGATATGAGTTGTGTCTCGTCAATCAGTTTAAAAATCAGGTCATGTCTAAGTTAGAGTTTTCTGACACAAATTTTATATGGGTCATGTTCGAATTGGCTATAAACTCGTAAATGGCGACCCATAACCCGACACAAATACTACCTGTGAACATGAATTACCATCCCTAAACTTTAGTAGGTTTATAGAATTATGTGAATTTTCTTTTCTGAATTAAATTTCTTTGTGTTGTAATGAGTTTAAACACCTTTAGGTTGTGACAATTTTAAAACCAGGTATTTTGTTTAATTTTTGTGGGATTAATTATTTTGAAATGTTCAAAACAAAATAAAGTACAAACCATTGGATATAGTTTGGTTATTATTTTATTTTAGAATTTGAAACTAATGAAACCAAACCAAAATAAACTACAGGTTTGATTTAGTTCGTAGTTTCACTATTAAACCGACAAAATAAATCATGAACAGATAGAGGATTTAGACGAACTTACACTCAATAACAGTTTGAGATGGTACGTTTTTCCACTTAGCAATATTTTTTTTCAATTTTTAGTTTTATAACAATTTTTGTTGCATTGTTTCAAATCTATCTGTCCCTAATTTTCTTGAAATTGGTTGAGTTTTTTCAACTGAATAGTTGAAGTTTTATTTTCTCGTTGAGGTTTAACTACTAACTCATTGACTTTTATTGATTAACTAACTGGTTGAGGTTTAAAACTACACATAATAGGGTTTTTTTTGGTGTAAAAATTGCTATATATTTTTTAAATGTATTTATTTGATTGCTATCTAACAAAATTTGAGTTTTAGTACCAAAATTTATAAAGAACCACGGAGGACCTCGGTATACACCTTGTTCCATTATCCAAAACCTAATAATTATTGTTGCTAAATCATAATCCTGACCTACAATTACTAGTACACACAAAACTCAAATTTTGGCCCAAAGAAAACCTATCATATTATATTAGTTGAATAATCCAAACATAGTATTTCATAACTATCAGGGGTAAAATTGTCCTCGAGTTTTTTTTTTATATTTATTTTTTTAACCCAAGTCAGAAAACTTGGTTGAACATGTATAAATGTGTGAGATTACGAAAAATGAGTTTAATTTAGTAGAAATGAATGTATTCTTCTCCTAAACTGAAAATTATTGGTCTCATTTTTCTTATAATATACAATTTATTTTATTTTCATGTACTACATTAAATTAGGTTATTTTTGTCTCTAGCAAATTCAAAAAAAAAATGAAGTCATTTTTGTTTTGCAAAGGAGAAAATAATCAACCTCGCAAAAATTTATGTCCCTTGAAGAATAGCTGGAAAAATTTATGATTGAAAGTAAATTGAAGGTACAAATTTAAATAAGGGTTTTTTGGCATGCTTACTCTGTATATTTTTCATAGATTGGCAATATAGTCCCTAAGGCTTTTTTTTGGGCAATTAGGTCCTTAAATATTAAAAATATTGGCTTTTAATATTGAGTGAAACCGAGCATGTGCTTTGTTTTTGAATGACAAAATCAGTATTTCACTAAAACTAATTGATTTGGAATGGAAAAAGAAGAAACAAATTAAAAGTTTGAAATTTTAAAATTTTTCCTTTTATTTTTTGTATTATTTTGTAAATCATAATTAATGTTTAGTTGAACATAACTAATTAGAGTAATTTAAAATAACTTTGAGTTAATTTTATTTTGTTTTGAATTAATTTGATAGTTTCAAACCCTTTTTTTCTCTCAACATCTTAAAGTATGAAATCTACTCTGAAACCAAGTACGCAGTGCTAGTAGGACGTCGATTTTGCTTTTCAAAATCTTGCATGTTACTTGTACATGCTCAATTTCATCCATACATAAATAGTTACTAATGAAAATTATGACTTAATTGACGAGGTTTTTAAAATTTGAGAACCTAATTGCTGAATAAAAGTTAATTCCAGAACCATATTATTGCCAATCAAAAAATATAGCGGGCATACATTCAAAAACCCTTCAAATAAAGTAAACACAGTTGAAGTTCATTTTCTTTTTTCATTGGAAAGCTATTTGTGTAAAACCCCTTATTTTAAGAAAGGGTATTGTGGTCTTTTGACCCAAATTTTTTTTTTTTCAAAACAAAAATTGGATGAATCTGGACAGATTTGGGTCTAGATTTATTTGGACAAAAGTGTGAAGAAAGTTTGAAAATTGGGGTCAAAACATAATTATTCAAGGGTGTTTTTGAGAAGATTTTCAGAAAACTGGATCAAAATGTAAATAACCAAAACAGTGCCCACTGATTCTGGTGCTGACACGTGACGCTACAGTTACGGAAATTGCTAATCCTCCATATTTTCCTTTTTCTCCCACGAGGCCTCCGTGACGCTCTTTCACACCAGCCGCCGCTGCTCCTCCTCTGGTCATCGTCGAAACTCGCCGCCACCCAGAAACGAAGCATTGTCACTGAACGAAGCTTCCGCCGCTAGAACTAGCCACATTGGAGCCCTCGATCGCCGGAAAATGGCGAAAAATGCCGCGGTTTGTTTTGCTCGTAGAAGCTGATTCTGGCCACCATTCGCCATGAAACTGTTTACCATGAACTCGTCTCTTTACGGGCAATCTGGTTGTAGGTACCTCATATCTCAATTTTGCTCCGTTTGAGTTTAATTTCGTTAGACAGTTTTATGTGTAAATAATTTTGGAATTGACTTTTCGATCAGACCGTTAGATTTTAAAACCAATATTATTTTTGAAATCTACATAGAAAATGGTGAAAAATGAGATATATATTGACTATGATATGAAACGGGCCCGAAAAACGAAATCGGATGGCTCAGATTTGTTTTAATTTTCATGCCGTGGGGCTCGCATTCAAATTTGACAAATTTATTGTCTAACCTAGGATTTTTAAGTGCTCTAAATTTAGTGGTGAAGTCCGTTTCATAATTTGAAGCTCCGTTTGAAAATCAAGTTTTCAAACCAAGGAACCAAAAGTTTATCCGCTCTTCCAAACGACACCCAAACGACGCTAAATTTTTTCCATAGTCTTGTACACTAGTTAGACGCTCGATTGAGGTAGAGATTTGAGTATTTGATCTTCAAATTAGTTTAATTTTGATTTTCACATATTTTTTATAAATATGAAATTTTGTGAAATGAATTATAAAAATTATGTTTATATCTGTTTTGATCTGATTTGAGATATAAACTGCTTGGGAGGCACGTCATACTTGTTGGCGTGTCATATATATATCTTGTTTGAAACTATTTTCTGCAGGAAATTAGATTTTTTGGTTTTGATAAAAAATGACTGTTATAATGCCGAAATTCTTAGAAAATCCAATACGATTTGAGGACTAAATATTGTTTGATTAAAGAACACTGCATGGATTATTTTGAGATTTTGTGGAAATACTGTATATCCTTATTTTATTATTCATATAACATTTGCATACATTCACACATTTACGATACCCTACATTGGGTGATCAGACTTACGATACCCCACATTGGGTGATCGGATTTACGATGCCTCTTTAGGTGGCTCGGACTTACGAGTGATCTACTAGGATATCATGACTACATATATGGTTATGTGTTGGCTTGAATAGATATGTACTAGTTTTTATAGATATTTTACAATAGTTTGGAATGTTTGAACTATTGGACTATGATTTCCACTTGGGTTTTGTGAACTATTTGAGTGGACTACTAACCATGCATGACTTTTAACATGAGTATATTTCTTATATATATAATCTTGAAATCGATTCTCTATTAGGCAATAGCTCATCCCTTCTTCCCCTCAGGTGGCACTCAGTGTGATTTGGACCAGAAGAACTAGATCGAAGTATTTGCAGAATAACTAGTTTATTTATATTTTGGTAAATTCCTACAAGACTTGTGAAATATTTAAACTTGAGTAGGAATTTAGTTTTCATTAAACTTTATAAACTAGAATTTGAGATTTGAACACGATTTGTATTATTTATGTCTGTATTTGAGTGTGAGTTAATTTCTAATGCATAACTATTAAACAATTGTTTCAATTACGATCTATGTTCAATGAGTGGCGCATAACTGTAAGATTTTATTTTTAATTAAAAATTTTGTGAAGGCCAGTTTTGAAAAATTAGAATCTCCGAGGTAAATTTTTGAATTAATTGAATCAATTTAAAAAAAAAATTTTTTTGGTATTTCTATTTTATGAAATACCTATTCTGTCACTGACCCCAACCTTAGGTTGTGACAATTTGGACATATCAAAACATGCGATTTTTTAGTGGCACATCAATTAGTCAGGAAAGCGAATCAATATCAATTCATTGTAAAGATGATAATTAATTACTATATTGTGCATTTATTATTATTTTTTATTTATCACTTTTCCAAATATTATTTAAAAAATCCTAACTCTTTGAATCAAAAACCCTAGCCTTCTTAACTTTAAATATATATATATAGGTACTACCATAATTTTAATATCAAAATATGTAGTATGTGATTTGGTCATAGTGACAATTTACTTGTTACATATATTGGTACAAAAAATTTGATATAAAAATTATGACATGTAGTACTATCCATATATATATATATATATTATTTGTATCATATGAAGCGCTCTCTCTCAATTGTAAACCGTTCTCTCTTTAAATCTCTCTCAATACAAAGTTCTATCTCTAAGTCTTAAAGTCTCTCAAGACGGCTGTACTGGACATGGACATGGAGTCTCCACTTTTGATTGGCGATCCCTATATCAATGTATTGCCGTATACAGAGAGAGCTGACGCTTCCGAAACTACTAGTACTAGTTTCTCAATCGAATTAAGCGCAAAGTTTACACGCGCTCCGCTCGATGAGGATAGCGATGACGACGAAGCCCTAATCTTTGATGACACCAGATTAGAATCTGTCATCATTTCGCGAGACCTACCGCTTTCGCTCGATGTACTGAAGAACGACAATGATGAAAATGATCGTCAGTTCAGAGCCGCCCTAGACGCCTTTCTTGCGGAAGTCCACGTCCCTTCTTCGCTCTCTTCCATGTTAACGGATGGTATTGTTGAGTGAAGGAGTACGATGTGGAAGGATAGGGTTGATGGTTTTAGGTATAGGGTTTTGTGTGTACGAATGAATCTTGATATGTTCGTTGATGTACTGCCACCCGGTGAATCGTATTATAANTTGTGGACTTTTGATGATATCGGCTTTGTGGCGGCCAGTGACACGGCCATCGAGGATTTGGAGAGGGTGCGAATTACAGATGATCGGGTGGCGGCGGTTTTGTGTTCGGTTTGTTTTGAGAAGGTTTCGGCCGGTTCGGAAGCGAGTAGGCTACCGTGTTCGCACCTTTTTCATGGAGATTGCATTGTCAAGTGGCTGCAAACAAGCAAGTTTTGTACCTTGTGTCGATTTGAATTGCCCAATTATTAAGTATTTGCCAGAATTATGCTAAAGATTTTAGTGTGAGTTCTAGTTTTAATTTGTGGTTGGAATATTTGTCGATTTCATATGTTTCGTATTGTGAATATTGCATGAGTTTCAATTGTTTATTTCATTACCAGTTACTTTTAGCTTCATTTGTGTAATTCATGTGATGAAAGTATTGTTATTGATTCGGTTTACAAAGAATAAGACAAAAAAAATCCCAGTTTGTGTTACTATTCATTCTATGATTTTATTTATTTATTTGTTTTTTCCTGAAAAATGAGCTTCAAAGTTAAGTGCCGGCAAATTAACCGCTCCGAAATCTTGCTTCATGTTTGACAGCTAATAACCCGATTCAATGAATGATACTTGCTCCGAAATCTTGGTTCAGGTTCGACAGCTAGTAAGCCCAGTTTATCAGGCGTAAAATGTGTTATTATAAAATTTAAATTTGTAAAGAAATTTCCGGATATCAACCAAAAAATATTATACTTAATTAAAGAATAATATTTTGGTAACTACATATTGATTTTTATTTCTAAAGTTTTTAAGAAAAGCAAATGATTTTTCTCCCGAAAAAAGGTTCATGATTTTCATCTGAAAAAAAACCTTTTTTTAATTAAAAAAAAGACTTAAACAAAAAAATTGTAAACAAAGTTAAGGATCTTACCACTTATCTCACTTTTTTAAGTCTATTGTATGATATATCTTGTCCGTATCCAATTGATGAATATTGACAACTTTATTTATATTCAACAATTAAATTTGGACAATTCATGTGCTAAGCATAGGATTGGAGGGATCCTAGGATAATTCATAAGCTACTATAAAAAACCAATTACAATACAATTGGAATAAAATAAAAATACTTCTAACAAATAATTATAGCTGATCATCCACTATATTAAATTTACCTTTAACCAAATTATGTGCTAATATGGTTAGCCATGATAGAACAATTATTGACCAAGCTTTGAATTAAATTTGAGCTTAAACTACCGCTTGTTAAACTGCCTTTTGCAAGAGTATGACATCTAATTATTACAACAAAACTGCCATGAACTCACTAAAAGAAGAAAGTACTTGCTTTTTTTTTTTTTTCCTTTTTGTAGAGAGGTCAAATATAGCATGACCCATGAATAAGGCCGTTCATGCGTCATGTCATACTTGGCGGATATTATGTCGTATTTGTGTTAGTCCAAGCTTAAAAATCATAGGTATATGAGACAACCCACAGATACATCTTGTTCAGTGCAAAAGTTTTGCTCATGCTTGTGCTAAATAATATGCCTAAATCGGAATTAATTATGAATTTTTCTTTGTCAATGAATATATTCTAATAAGGGTAAATTGCTTTGAATGAAGTTTGAGCTTGAACTATCGCTTGTTAAACTGCGTTGTGCAAGAGTATGACATCTAATTATTACCAAAAATCTTCTATGAACTCCCTAAAAAAAGAAAGTACTTGATTTCTTTATAAAGAGGTCAAATACGACACGATCCATGAATAGTAAGGCCGCTCATGCTTCAATCGACATGCTTGTGTTAGTCTAAGATTAAAAATCATAGGTATGAAACAGCTCACATGCACATCTTATTTAGCGAAAAACTCTTGCTCGTACTTATGCTAGGTCCATATTATTTTAGGCATAGTAAGTCTAAATCAAAATTAATATGGAATTTCTCATTGTCAATGAATATATTCTAATAAGGGCAAATTGCTTAGAATAAAGTTTGAGCTTGAACTATTGCTTGTACAAGAGTATGACATCTATGTACTACAACAAAATTGCCATGAACTTGCTAAGAAAAGTAAGTACTTGACTTTTCTGTTAAGAGGTCAAATACACTACGACCTATGAATAGTAAGGCTGCTTATGCTTTGTGTCGTGCTTGTGTTAGTCTAAGCATAAAACTATAAGTATGAGACAACTCCCCAAGCACACCTTATTCAGTGTAAAAATCTTACTCGTACTTGTGTTAGGTCCATATTATGTTAGACATAGTAAGCCTAAATCAAAATTAATTAGGAATTTTGTTGGCCCAAGATTAGTTAACTAAAGAGGAGGGGATGAATTGAATTTTAAAAACTTTTGCAAACTTTTCTAGATAAACAAATAAATTTAACGAGTAAAAGTAATAACAAGTAAAGATAGCTAAACTACATGTACAAGTTCAAGATAAATAAACTAAAAGGATATGGATAGAGAAATACAAATATAATTTTTACGAGATTCAACAAACAATATGGTTTTCTATGTCCCTAGCTTTTTGGCAACCCGTTTTAAGTTTTTCATTATCGGATTAAGAGAATGGGCTTGATCGTCCCGTTTACATAACGAGTGCTTTTTCCTTAGGCACACTCTCGCCTTTACAATAGGATTGAATTTGGCTCTATCACGCCTAAGTCAGATTATTTAGATTCCAGTGCCAATCTCATCTAAATCAGATTGTCTATGAATCCAGTGTCAACCTCACCTCATAACTATAATTTAGGTTTTTGTTTTTGTTTTTGTCAGAAACTCAACTGAAATCTCTCTAAGAAAAAGATTATATAAGGTAGGCCTAGAGAGAATAAATGGGAACACAAGATATGATCTAGTTTGGCTTAACTGATTTTTGTGAAAGAGTGGATTTGAGAGTTTGATTCAAAAAAAGATGATTTGAACAACTTAAAAGTACATTTAAAGGAATATAGATATGTTCAAAAGTTATTTCAAGTATTAGAAAAGTTTTTATATGTAGACTATAATGAAAATTAGCTGTTTTAGATCGTTTGTCAGACAATCTGTTATTTTTGGTAAACTGAAAATCTACTTTTGCTCAACTGAAAATATTAGCCGTTGAAAGTACTGTTGTAACGGTTAAATTTAAAAAGTAGTTAAAAAAATAGGGGAATTTGTCTATCGATTCTGTGGGCCAGTCTGCAGATTCTATCCGAGAGTAGTTTTTGAATTTTATTTTCAATTATTTTCAAAATGTGACTTTATAAATTGATATATCATGTAATATGGGAATTATAAAAATTTATAATTCAATTGAAAAGCTTGTATAAAATAAATTCATATTTTAATTTGAGATAAACAGATTTGATGATTTAGATTTGAAATTTTCCAATTTTATAAAACATTTGAGCCATTAGATCATACAATGTGTAGACAAATATTCAAGTATAAGAACTAAGTATATAACCTTTACTAGTCTAGGTCTTATTTTCTTAATCTTTGTCTTCGAGTCCTTTTCTATAATTTATCTTGAATGTCTTATGATCATTTCAATCTAACTTGCTACATACTCAAGTAGATCATTAGTACTTAATCATATGTTTATTAGCTTCAAAATATGAGAGAAGGATTGACGATACAAAGCATGACTCAACAATCTCCCCCTTTTTGAGGATAATAAACATTTGATTTTTAAAAAATAAGGAGTAAGAAAATAAGTTGAATAAACCGTCCTTACCAAATCTTGATTGCTCATCCTCAAAATATTTCAAGATATGCTTTACTGCACTAAGAAGTGATGCCTAAGGATTGGATTGAAATCTAGTACATAGACAAATACTAAATATTATATCTGGTTTACTAGCTGTTAAGTAAAGAAGTGAGCCGATCATACCTCGATACTTAGTGATATCTACTACTTTACCATTTTTATCTTTGTCAAACTTGATTGAAGAGCTCATAGGCATTCTCATTGACTTGGAGTTCTCCATATCAAACTTTTTTAGCATGTCCTTGATGCACTTGGATTAGTTGATGAAAATGTCTTCTTTTCTTTGTTTGATTTAAAGTCCAAAGAAGAAATTAAGTTCTCTTACCATACTCATCTCAAACTCACTGTGCATACACTTAGAAAATTCTTTGTAAAAGGAATCATTAATAGCACCAAATATAATATCATCAATATAAATTGGAACTATAATCATTTTTCTCCTTTTTCTTTTTATGAAAAGAATAGTATCCATTTTTCTCATACTAAAATCATTAATAAAAAATTTGCTCAATCTTTTAAACCTTAAAGAGCTTTTTTCGATTTAAACACATGACCCAGATACTTATGATATTGAAAACCAAGGGGTTGGACTACATAAACTTCTTCTAAAATATATCTATTTAGAAATACACTTTTAACATCCATTTTGTATAAGATAAAATCTTTATCACATGCAAATGCTAAGAGCATCCTTATAGACTCTAATCTTTCTATGGGTGCAAGGGTTTCTTCATAATCGATACATTTTTCTTGATTGAAACCTTGAGCCACTAATCTAGCATTATTTCTCACAATTATCTCATACTCATCTACTTTATTTCTAAAGCCCATTTAGTTCCAATAACTAATTGGTCCTTCAGTCTTAGAACTAATTCCCAAGCATCGCTTTTTTCAAATTGATTAAATTCTTCTTGCATGGCTAAAATCTATGATTTATCTATCTCGACATCTTTAAAACATTTTGGTTCAATTTGAGAGATAAAAGCCATGTTATTGCAAATATTTCTAAGTGATACTCTAGTCTTGACTCCTTGTAATAGGTTACCTAGAATTTGGTCCTTAGGATGAGCATAGTTGAATTTTAAATCTTGAGGAGTAAAAGTGTTACCATTTTTGCTTCCTTTTCATCCTTAATATCTTGTTGTACTTGGATACCATTTTCTTCATTTGTTTTCTCATTGGCACTTAGCTCACTTGAGCTTAGTTCCAAACTTACAACATCATCATCATCATCATCTAATTTTCTCTCCTCATGGAGAGCATTAGACTTATCAAACATAACATGCATATATTCTTCTACTATCAATGTTCTTTTATTGATAACTCTATAAGCCATACAAGTAGTAGAATACCCAAGAAAAATACCAACATCAGATTTTGAATCAAATTTACCCAAATTATCTTTAATATTCAAAATAAAGTATTTGTAATCAAAAACTTTAAAGTAGCAATGTCTGGTTTTCTACATTTCCAAAGCTCGTAAGGTGTCTTGTTCAAATTTTCCTTGTCATAACTCTATTCACAATATGACAAGTGGTATTAACTACTTCGGCCCAAAAATATTGTGGCAAACCATTTTCATTCAGCATATTTCTTGCCATTTCTTGTAGGATTCTATTCTTTCTTTCTACAACTCCTGGAGTTCTAGGAGTTGAAAAATTATGATCAAAACCATTTTTGTAGCAAAAGGCTTCCATTTCTTCATTTTCAAACTAACCACTATATGATCACTTCTAATAGATGTGATAGTATAGTCTTTTTTATTTTGTACTTACTTACGAAAGACAGAAACCCATTTTAAAAATCATTTTTATGAGCAATAAATAGAACCTAAGTTAATCTCAAAAAATCATCAAAAATCACAAAGGCATAGTGTTTTTCACCAAGACTACTACTCTTGAGGGTCTAAATAAATCCATGTAAAGTAGTTGCAAAGGCCTAGAAGTAGTAATAGCATTTTTGGATTTAAAAGAGTTTTTCACTTATTTTTCAAATTGACATGGATCAAGAACCTTGTCTTTTTCGAAAAGTAAATAAGGTAAACCACTAATAAGAACTTTCTTATAAAGTTTAGAAATAATGTTCATGCTAGCATGTCCAAGTCTTCTATGCCAAAGCCAAGAATCATCTTTTTAAACTGAAAAATATTTATCTTGGCTAATATATCTTTTAATATCAATAGTATAAACGTTATCTTTTCTTTCTCCTTCAAAAATGATTTCTTTTGAACAAGTATCCTCAATTAAGCATTTGGAAGGCTTAAAAATGACTAGATAACCTTTATCACAAAGTTGACTTATACTAAGAAAATTGTGTTTAAGACTATCAACAAGTAAAATATTTTCTATAATGGGAGAGGAAGTAGTACCAATATTACCTATACCTAAAATTTTGCCTTTAGCATTATCTCCAAATATGACATGTTTTCTATTTCTTTTTGTAAATAATGAAAGCAAAGAGTAGTCACCGGTCATATGTTTGGAGCAATCACTATCCAAGAACCAAAAGGTCTTCTTTTGTACAAATAAGAATCAAACTTTGATTTTTGGTACCCATATCCTTGAGTGTTAGTTTTAGATTCTTTTGGTACCCAAGCTAGTTTACCACCAAAATATGCATTTTTCTTTACAAAGCATGACAAACTATATGTCCATCTTGATTGCAATAAGTGCAAGCATGCTTGGTATCACTAGTACTAGCTTTCACAAAATAGTTTTTGAAGTATTTTTGTTTTATAGAAGATTTGTACCCAATACCTATTTTGTCAAAAATACATTTTATCCATCAAGTATCATATCAAAATTTTCTTTCCATTTTAAATTTGTGGACAATTTTAGTCAAGTCAAAAATTTAAATATTTAAGGAAGTATTTTCTTTTGACAAAATATCACAACTATCATAAGAGAATTTTACTTCCTTTCCTTTAGTAAACTCTTCAACAATTTTTGACAAACTAAGAATTTTCTTTTTGAGAGCATTGTTCTTGAAAATGAGTTTTTCATAGTTATTATGTTAATCATTGAAATCACTCAACAAATTTTCATATGAATCACTATCATTCTCAGTAAAATCACTATTAGTATTACTAATATTATGAAATTTATTTTTAGGTTCAAGTGAGCTTACTTTATTTTTTATTATTATGAAGCACATGTTGGCAATTTTTTCTTGTTCTTCTCCTTCGGATTTTTCTTCTTCACTATCGTCCCAAGTAGCCTTCATTGCCTGCTTCTTCATCTTTCTTCTTAAGGACATTCATTCTTTATGTGGCCTAGCTTCTTGCATTCAAAGTAAGTGATAGGATCATCTTTCAATTTCTTTTCTCGAAAGTCATTGCCTTTTGGTATTTTTCTTGAAGTTCTTCCTTTTAAAATTTAAGTACTTCTTGTATTTTTTGGTAAGTAAGGTAATGTCTTCTAGTTCACTATCCACAAAGTCTTCTTCTTTCTCATGGCTTTCTTGCATAGCGGCTTTGAGTGTAATTCTCTTCTTTTTCTTCTCTTCTCCTTCATCTTCATTTGTTTCTTTCATAAGAATTTCATGGATCATAAGAAAACCCATAACTTCTTCAAGAGGTAGTTTGTTAAGGTCTTTTGCTTCTTAAATGGCAACCACTTTACCTTTTATATGCTCAGAGAAGGCTTTTAAGGATTTTGCTCACCAACTCACCATTTGAAAATTATTTCCTAGAGCACTAAGAGAGTAAATAATAATTGTGAATCTAGTAAATATTTGTGAAATAGATTCATGTTTTTCCATTTTAAATAACTCATAATTTTTAGTAAAAATATTTATTCTAGTTTCCTTCATGGAACTAGTTCCTTGATATGACACTTCAACCATATTCCATAATTCATGAGCATGCCTAGCTTTTTCAACATTACTATAATTATTCCTATCTAAACCACACATGATTTTATCTTTTTCATTATATTCTTCTATGTCTTTTTCAACTTCTCTACTATCAACTATTTTGGTTATTTTCAAGGAGATTTTAATAACAATATACCATAATTCAATATCAATGGACATAAGATAAGTGTCCATATGACTTCTACAATGGTTAAAATCACTTCTATTGAAAATAGTGGTTTAGATGGAGAAAACTCCTTATATTGAAAAGAAAAATTGATTGGGCTAGCCATCTCAAAAATGATTAAGTTTTAAAAATTGAGCACCAAGCTCTGATATTAATTGTTAGCCTAGAATTAGCTAACTTAAGAGGAAGAGGTGAATTAGGTTTTAAAAACTTTTACAAAGCTTTATAGACAAACAAGTAAATTTCACAAGTAAAAGTAATAACGAGTAAAGATAGCTAAATTGCATGTACAAGCTCAAAATAAATAAATTAAAAGGATAGGGATAGAGAAATGTAAACACAATTTTTACGAGGTTCAACAAATACTATGGCTCTTGGCAACTCGCGTTAAGCTTTCTACTATTGGATCAAGAGAATAAGCTTGATCGTCCCGTTTACAAAATGAGTACTTTCTCCTTAGGCACACTCTCGCTTTTACAATAGGATTGAATCCGGCTCTATTATGCCTAAGTTGGATTGTTTAGATTTCAGTGTCAATATCACCTAAATCAGGTTATTTATGAATCCAGTGTCAACATCACCTCACAAATACAATTTGTATTTTTGTTTTTGTTGGAACACTCAACTGAAATCTCTCTAACAAAAAGATTTATACAAGGTAGGCCTAGAAAGAATAAATGAAAACACAAGATATGATCTAATTTGACTTAATTAATTTTTGTGAAAGAGTAGATTTGAAAGTTTGATTTACAAAAGATGATTTGAACAACTTGAAAGTATGTTTAAAGTAATGTAAGAATGTTCAAAAGTTGTTTCAAGTGTCAGAAAAGTTTCTATATATAGATTAGATTAAAAACTAGCTGTTTTCGACCGTTTGACAGACAATCTGTTATTTTCAATAAACCGAAAATCCATTTTCGGTCGACCGAAAATACTAGCCATTGAAAGTACGGTTGTAACGATTGAATTCAAAAAGCAATTAAAAAAAACAGGGGAATTGGTCTGCTGATTCTGTGGGCCAGTCTGCCGATTCTATTTGAGAGCAATTTTTGAATTTTATTTAAAGTCTTTTTCAAAATATAACTTTATAAATTGATTTAATATGTAATATAGGAACTATAGAAATTTATAAATCAATTTAAAAGCTTGTGTAAAATAAAGTTCATATTTTAATTTGAGATAAACAGATTTGACAGTTTAGCTTTATAAATTTCCAATTTTATGAAACATTCGAGCTATTAAGATCATACAATATATTGACAAATATTCAAGTACAAGAACTAAGTATATAAACTTTGCCAGTCTAGGTCTTGTTTTCTTGATCTTTGTCTTCAAGCTCATTTTCATAATTCATCTTGAATATTTTCTGATCATTTCAATTTAACTTGCTACACACTTAAGTAGATCATTAGTTCTTAATCATATGTTTGTTAGCTTCAAAATATGAGAGAAGGATTGATGATATAAAGTATGAATCAACAAATTTCTCATTGTCAGTGTATATATTCTAAAAAGGGTACATTGTCCCACCTCCCCCTCCCTCCTCCACACCAAAAAAGAAAAAAAAAAATCAAAACCAGAAGTTTAAGTATTTTGCAATTTTAATTATCAAGTTTAGACTCTGTAAAATAATATCCTGAAATTAAGAATTTTTGAAAATTGATATACTGAGTGAACTTTTTGAACAACTTTAACAAGTAAAAGATAATAATATCCTAAAAATTAAGAAGAATAAAAATCATAACGAATTCAATTTTTGTAGAGGATATTATTATCTTTTCATTATTAAAATTGCTTAAAAAGTCAGCTCATGGCATCGATTTTCCCAAATTCTTAACTTTAGAGTTTTATTTTTGTAGAGTCTAAATCTTTAGTTTAAATTATAAAATATTCAAACTTTATGGTATTTTTTAAAAAAATTTACATTTCTAACGATTGAACAAATCTTTTGATATCAATTTAGGTGAGAATTCATATTGGTTTCTTGTAGTAATTATAAGTATTGTTTTATTTATTATTTTATAAATTATAAAGTACATACATAATTGTTTCCTATAAGGTTGTTATGTAAAATAAAATATTTTTGATACTGTAGTGATATGCTAGCTTTTTATCTTTTATAATGAGTTGTATCTTGCTCGTGCCCAATATCTTGTTATGTTGTGTCGTCTGTAGTGCCTAAAATATGATCCAACACTTTGTCTCGTGCTTGGCATGACCCGGAATCAATCTGTGTCCTTTCTTATTTGGAACAAAGAAAAAAATTGTGTCGTGCCATATACCTAGCTAATGGGCGGCCCTCAAATGTTATGCCTCTTTCTCGTATTAAGCCTTAGCTAGCAAAATCCTTCTCTCATGTAAATGTGTACAATATATGTGATCGCTTATTACGTATAAATATATATTGATTTTAATAAATGGCATAGATAAGTATAATATGCATATAAGAAAAAAAAAGAATTAATATTTATAGATATATAAGTATAATATGCATATCTGACTCTTGGCGAGTTGCGGATTTTTCGCTAGAGAAACCAAAGGGATGGAATATGGATTTTGTTCTTCAAGTGTTCTTGGAAGTAGATAGTAATCTTATCCCTCATATCCCATTGAGTTTAAGAAATGTTAAGGACTATCTCTTTTGGCGTCATAACAAATTTGGACGCTGTGAGATCTGATTATAAGGTTATGATGGATTCTTTGTAAGATGTTTGTCCATCTACATTCTTTTTAGGTGCTGGTGGCGAGGTTTATGGAAGTTGCTTATTCCTATCTAAAATTAAAATTTTTCTTTGGACAGTATTCCATGGCATCCTTCCTATAGTAGCCGCTCTTAACAAAAGAGGTGTTAATTGTTCTAAGATATGCCTTTGGTGTGGAGTTGAAAAGGAGACTATTTCTCATGCTTTTCTCTCATGTCCGTTTTCAGTTGCTTGCTAGAGAATTAGTCCCTGGTATTCGATGATGGTGCTGAACAAAGATCGTTCTCATGAGGAGTGGTTGTTCTTGATCTTCCAGCAGCTCTGTAGAAAGGATTTCGAAGATGTTGCAGTGGCTCTTTTGGAGCTTATGGAATGAGAGAAATGTTGTATGACATGGAGCTGCAGGCCGAAAACCTGAGGAACTCTGTGAATCTACTGGGCGATTCCTTTATGAGTTTCAGGAGACTCGGGTGCGTACTGAAATCCCAGCTACTAAGCCTGTCGTCATTCGCGATCTATGGCGTTGTCCTCTAACTGGTAAGCTTGAGCTTAATGCTGATGCTTCGGTAAATTCTGGTTTGGGATGTATAGAAGTAGGTGCCGTGGTCAGGAATGATGACGAAGATATTGTGCTTGATGTGTTATCCAAAGCCGTCCCAATCTTTCAAAGGCTCTATGTTACGGAGTTACTAGCTACGAGGGAAGCTCTGAAGTGGTGCCAGGATATATAATTGTAAAATCACAATTTTTACAGGGGTAAAATGGTCATTTGACCAG
>JXTB01000160.1:62205-80432 GCA_002914805.1 Parasponia andersonii | reverse complement strand
GAAAATGGTGAAGTTTGATATATATATATATATATATTGACTATATTTAGTGACCGGCACGAAAGTCAATATCTAATAGCTTCGATTTTATCTAGTTTTGTGTGCTACCAGTCCAGTGTCAGCCCAGATCCGAATTGGTTGAGTTATACGTCTAACTTAGCTATTCGGACATTAGGAATTCAATGAAGAGATCCGTTCATTGATTCGAAGCTTCGTTAAGGGATCGATATTTCCCAAGTGACCCTCTGAACGATCGTCCAATCGACACCTTGAGCATCTAATAGTGTGGTTTCACTTTTCTAGTGAGGTAGGGATTCGGTTACCTCTCTTTTACATTATTTTTGAATAAAACTTATTTTCTGCAATATATGAGAACAAACGTGACTTTATAACTTTTAAATATCTGTGATGGAATTGAATGATATGATTTATATATGGGATTACTTTGGGATTTTTCTGAGTATTAGTTATTTTTGGATATGTTAAAAATAGGGCTGTTATGCTGCCTATTTTTCTACAAAATTTAATTAACCATTTTATTAAAAACCAGAGCATCATTTGAACTTAAATTACTACATGGTTACTTTTACACATCAGTTCATAGTACACATGTCATAGGATCACACATGAATTCCAGGTTAGCATCATGAGATTTTTACATTATGGCACTGCGGCCCTACTGATGATGCAGAGTCCGTGAATCCGCGCGGGGTATTTCTTTTGATTACCTCCCCATTTGGCAGGTGTAGACAATGCAGTTGCCCCTCCAGATTTTGTAGGCGACACACGGATATCCCTTCCAGTTATGGGCTAGGTGTTAGGCAGGCTATATGTCAACGTAGTGCTAACACCCTAGTTTCCATTGATGAGAGGTAGTAAACTCATGGATATAGATTTATATCATATGTTTGTGGACTGATTGATTTTTAGATATTATACTTTTTTTATATCTATATATATGTATGTGCATACGGACTATTGATTTTGGACAATATATTTTCATATCTATATATATATAGTTATATGCCTATACATATATGAACTATCAACTTTAGAAATAGATATATATATATATATATATATAAGTATATATACATATGGTTTTGCTAAAAAAATGGTATTTTTGGATTAACTAATCATGCAGGGGCTTTCCATCACTAAAAAGGTTTTTACATGAGGTAACTACTTTCCTACTGAGCTCTCGAGCTCACCCCTCTTATTTTGCCCCCTTTCAGGTGATTGTTTATTCGAGTCGGTTGTCCTGTTGGCTAGGCAAGTCGCTTGGCTTATGCTTGCTGTCCTATCCCTCTTTGATTGTTCCTTCTACTTTATTTTATTTTTCTTCCTCAGGTCTATCTATTTAACCAAGTTTCTTGTTCCTGATAGGTGATTGTATGAGGATTTTATTACTACTATTTGAGGATTTGGCAGATAGACGGGGTAATATAGTTCCGAAAGAGCATATTTTCAAAATTTTAAGTACTTGGAATTTTGATGGACTCTATAAATTAATTTTTGGACTTTCTGACTCAAGATTTACGAAATACATTCAATACAAAAATCTCGCAAAGTTATGTTTTAGTGAGAATTGTTTCTCATTTTCATCTGATATAATTCTGAGTTGTATTGCCTATTTAGTGGTCGATGATTTGAAGTATAAAAAGTAAAAGCTTCACCTTCAAAAGAAATTAAAATTATGAAATAAAAACTGATATCATTTAAGAGGAATAAAAAATGAATAAATCACAGTTCATTTGCAATCATGTAGCCACCCATTTCCCTCATAATGTGAAGGCAAGGACAGGTTCATTGTATAGCCTAATTGATTGGGGCATATTCCAAACTTCAATTTTTACACTAACCATTTTACTTATTTTTTGAAAATATGCCCCACGTATCCACATTGATTTTTCCCCCTTTCCATACCCATATTTATTTGTGTTTCCAAATAAACATATAACCCTACCAAATATTTAGGTAACTTGCCCCTTTCTTTCTCCTTCAAAATCTTGGGTTTCTTTTCTCCCTTAATTTTCACTTTATTCCTTTTAACTTTTATTTCACTAATTTAATTTAATTTATAAATTAATTGTTTGCTCTCCAAGATTTATTCGGTTCAATAAAAAATAATTACGTACCTTGGGGAGTAAATGATGTACAAATTGAATTTTTTAAACCCTAATCCCTCACTCTCTACTCTCTTTTAAAAATAAAAATAAGTAAATAAATAAATCTCTCCCTTTCTCTAAATAAATACGCGGTAGTCTCAATCCGTTAATTGATTATTAACCGTATTCATTCTCTTCTTGATAATAATGGTTCACTTCAATTGACCGGGGATCCCTGCTACCGATTATGGCCATCCTACGGGATAGTGGATGATTCATCTTCTTCCCCAAACACCACAACTACAACTAATTCATAATCAACATATTACACGAGCCCGGCAGTTTGACAACGAAGAAACCCTATTCCATGATGACACTGAAGAATATGTCGTTTTTTCGAAAGCGTTTCTCCTCCCACTGGAGAAACTGATGAACAACGACATCTCCGAGGCCAAGGCCGCCATAAACGCCCTGCTTGTGGATGATCTCTATGTCCCTTGTTCTTTCCCTTTCCTAGCGGATCAGATTGTCAGTTGCAGCCGTAAGATGTGGAACGACAGAGATCAGGGAGGTATAAGCTTTTGTTTGTAAACGTGGATAATATTGATGTTTTGGTTGATGTAGTACTTCCTACTACTGCTAATAAACCGTTTGATGGTGAAGATCGGACAGTTGAGATTGGTTTCGTGGCGGCAAGTAAAAGTTCGATTGAGGGTTTGAAGAGGGTGAGAATTGATGATCAAGTAGTGGTTTCATGTTCGGTATGTTTGGATGATGTTTTGGTTGGTTCGGAAGCTACTAAGTTACCGCGTACGCACCTTTTTAATGGACAGTGCATTGTTAAATGGTTGCAAAGTAGCACGTTTTGTCCCTAGTGTCATTTTGAACTGCCTAGTATTTAATTTGTTAGAGTTACAGCAAGAATTATATATATTTTTTCACGTGGAACAATTTTTTAGAAGGAAAAAAAAATAATCCTTTTTTGCTGCCATCTCAGTTCTCCTGCATCTCACTTTATGTAATTGACAGTGTGTTCATCGTTTGACATCCTCTAGATATTTCTGGCTGTCAAATCTGGTAACCCAGATATTCATTAGAGGCATAGTTGTCTTAAGACTTTCCCGGATCGTTGAGTCCATTATGGTCCCACTTACCTTTTCCAAAGTTCAATTTTACGCTCACAATTTTACTTACTTTTTGCAGACTCAGTTGGTCTTTGATCGTTGGGAAGATTCTTGGGAGTGTTGAGAGTGTTGGAGGGTAAAATTCTAATTACGTTGTTTATGGCTTTGTAAGCACATCACTTCTAGTTACTACAAGAAACATGACTTTCGCCGATGCATTTTGTCGTCGGAAAAAGTGACATAAAATTGTCGGCAAAAGGTATTTGACAATTACCGACGCAAGTCTTCATCGGCGACTATCGTCGGTGTAAGACCGTAGCTAAATGTCACTTTCTGACAAAAACTTAATTTCGTCGGTAAAAGTAACCTTCAACGATACATTAGTGAGTTTTAACGATGCACGGTTTGCGTCGGCCAAAGTTTTTCGTCGGCAAAAATATGACCATATTCGGAATCTACTGCGGTGAAAGTCAAACAATTACCGACGTATTTATATGTCGGTGAAAGTTATTAAAGAAATAATTTAAAAATATACAATACATTTTCCGACGACAAAATGCGTCGGTGGATATCTAGAAAATATTTTTAAAAATAAAAATACCTTTACTGATGACATAACCTATCGGTGAATGTATTTTTATAGAATATAAATAATTTTTTACTGACGCAATTCTGTGTCGGCAAAAATTTTATTAATTTGTTAAAAAAAATTATTTATTTGATTGTTATAATTATTAATTAATTAATAATAATTAATAATTAATTTGGTTAACTAATATATTAAAATTTTAAAGAAGATATATTAATACAAATTTTATTAAATATACAAATTGTATCTAAAATTATAACATATTATAAAATAAAAAATGTCTACAATTCTGGAGGCGGAGGTAGTGGCATCTCGATGCTGAGTTTTGTAATCAATGTTTGAAGCATCCGATTTTACTCGTTGAGTTGTCGTTGAGTCTCCTCGAGGCGGTGTAAGTTCTCTTCTTCCTTTTCGGCCATTTGTCGCTGAGTCTCGTCGATCCGCCGTGCGTGCTCCGTGCCTTTCTCAGCTAGCTGCTGCTTCAAGATGGCGATGGTCTCAGCAACTTGTCTCGTGCTGGCAGCTCTCTGTCCTCCTATACTTTTCAGCCGAGGGAGTACTCCCAATCTTTTCTGCCACCTAGATCTAGTCCCTAAAGCCTTGGACATGATCTAAAATTTATCGACCTGTGTTGGCCCTACCACAGACTCAGCAGACGAGGCACCATCCCCAAGCTCAGACTGAGCACGAGACTCAGTTTAAGTGAGCGCCTCTGCCCTATATGTAACCATCTCCAACTACAAAATAAAATAAAAATTAAATAATTTTAATTTATATACGAAAATTAAATATTTTAAACAAACAAAATGAATTCTTACATATTTCTCCTGAGTGTACTCGTTCCGTCAATCAGACGACTTGAGATGGCAGCTCTTGAAGTAGTCAATTGGGCTCATAAGCTCTCCGGTCTCTGGGTTGCCCTATGAAAAATAGAAAAAAAAAAAAAAAGGTAGATTATTTGGTTATAGTATATTTTGTATTGATTAGAGAAAATGTTTGACTTTCTAACCTTAACCTTCATCTGGCTAATCATGGTAGACAACTCCTGTGCAGGCGAATATAATTACTTAAAACGATTTTCCGAGTTCTGTGTCGAGAGTTTCTGCAAAAATACACAAATTGTTAATTTCACTATTAATTATAATTTATTCTTAATAATTAAATTTTTTTTTTGTAAAAGCTTGTTAATTGCCTCAAACTCTTGAGAACCGAAACGATCACACAAAATATTCCACTGATCGAAGGGAATGTTCTTGTACGGATTGGCCTTAATAAAAGCCATATCCCTCTTACCCCCCATTTTCGTAAAATGATTCCGCATCATATTGCACCAATCCCATAAATATGCCATCATGAACTACTCAATAGAGTCCATGAAGAGTGCATTAGACTGAGAATAATCAAACTTCACCTACGAAATTAAAATGGACAATTATAAATAAAGGCTTTTATTAAAATAGCTTAAAATAAATATTTTAGGAAACTCACTGATGTCCATCCGATTCAAAATGAGCTCAATGTCTTCTTTCTTCACATCTTTCCATGTCGAAGTGGAAACTGGGATGGTGTCTCTAATCGTCTTGACAAGAATGTTCAAGAACATCTTGCCATGATCTAAGATAGGCTTCCTATCTTCTCACAAAACTCGACCTTCAATCAGTCGGTCTTAAGCCTCCTAAGTTTTTTTTTTCGACCGAACAAACTCTCATCTCTTCCCTAACCCTCTTTCCCTTAGGATCATGTCTATCATCTCTAGAGTTGGAACCGGAGGTAGTACTAGTTGCTAGGGGAGTGCTCCCGTGGCTAGAAATCCTACAAAAAATAACATTATCATAGTTTAGAAACGTTACATAGCAATATAAAAAATAATAAACACAAAATTTTCAAAACTCTATATACACTAGAATAGAAAATTATGTTATATTATCAGATATTCCATTCTCTTCTTCAGAACTTGTATCACTATCATCATCATTGTATTCCTCTAAAGTATCGTCTTCGAATTCATCATCATCAACTAAGAAGTCATTAGGGATCACAACACGAGCTTGACAGATAAGGTCATCAATATTGTCAACTTCATCTGGTTCAACGTCTTTCCAATGAAATCGAACATTTTCCATTTTCAGAAGCTTAACCTATAATTGGAATGACAAAGAATTTGTTTCTTGCGAAATAGGAACATCGGTGCTTGTTGATGCAATATCGGAAATATCTACCGCATCTGGAAAGTCCCATATGTTTCGAGGTGTATACTTATTAACAAGTTTTCACAATGGCCCATTTTTATCATCATTGGTGTAATAAATCAGCTCTGCTTGTGACGTAGGTATAAATGAGTCATTTTTGTACCAATAAGCACCTATGTATATACTTGTGAATTGTTCGTCTAGCGGAATCTGTTTTTTTCTCAGATTAGTGTCGAACCACCTGTATCTAAACAATATCACGTTGCACCCTTTAATATATGATAACTCTAGAACTTGTTCCAGTATACCATAGAAGTAATTTCCATCAGATCCAAGAATATGGACACCATAATTCTGGGTGTTACGTTTACTGTCATGCTTATCAACTAGAAACTTTATCCCATTCACCACATAACCAAGGTAGGAGGAATTTGAGAAGTTGGATCTACTAGCCAATGCATACAATTCATTGTTAAGCTCATCTGAACTTGATGTTCGTAATTGATATATCTAATATAAAAAAATCATTAGATAACACATAATTTAGTGCAAAGATTAGTGAAATTTAGGAAATTATACAAAAGAAGCTTACTTGAGATTTAAACCATGCAAGAAACTCAACTTCTTGTTGTCGTTCTAGGTTTGCATTACCTTTAGCCTCTAACTCTCTCATATGCTCACTACATATATGTAGTGTCATACATTAGGGAAGTTCTAATAACATTGAATAAAAAGCATAGAAGGGTATAAAATACTTACTTAAGATATTTTTGTACTTCCGGGCAGTTGTTCATTACATACCACTCAATTTTAAGCCGATTAGAAGGATTAAGAATAATAATGTGTTTTTTGCTCAGTGGGTGACCAACAGGCTTAAAGACTGACAATATGTGGTTTGGTCGAGCATTAACAGCAATTTCATTACATTCGGGTCAATTGAATCGAGTTTCGGCACCCTACAAATACATAAAGCAAAATGTAAACGCCTCTGTAACAACATACACTTCAACAATAGACCCTTCTCGACATGCCCGATTTCGAACATACTATTTATAAACTCCCATAGCCTGCTCAATTAAGTACATCCATCGAAAATGAATAGGTCCACCCTGTATTGCCTCTTTTGGTAAATGTAGAATCAAGTGAATCATTATATCAAAGAAGGCGGGTGGAAATATTCTTTCCAACTTAGCTAATATGGTTACAACATCTTTTTGTAGTTTTATTAGATTGACCACATTCAATGTGCGTGCACAAAGCTTTTGGAAAAAAAAACCACAATTCAGTGGTCTCTCGGATTTCCTTCTTCAAATACGGTCTAATCCCAACAGATAGAAGACGTTGGAATAAGACATGACAGTCATGTGATTTTAAACTAAATATCTTGTCTTCTGTTTCACTTACATTTTTTGCTAAGTTGGAAGCAAACCCATTAGGAAATTGAACTGACTTGATAAATTAACAGAACTTCTTTCGCTCCCTAGGATTTAAAGTGTAAGAAGTTTATGGCTTCTTCCATTTGTTTCCTACTTTGTATAAATGTAACTCCTTACGAATATTCATATCTGCAAGATCAAGTCTAGCTTTATTTGTGTCTTTTGATTTCTTCTCGATGCTCAAGAGAGTTCCTAAGACACTGTCACACATATTTTTCTCGATGTGCATAACATTTAAATTATGTCTCAGTAACAAGTGCCACCAATAATGAAGCTTGAAAAAAGTGACTTTTTTCGACCAATTTAGCTCGACTGTAGTACGTTTTCTCTTCACTCTGCCATAATCTGTGTTTCCCAGGTAACCTGATCTGTAAGTACTCTAACTGACTCAAAATATCATCTCTGGAGTACTTGTTAGGTAGCGGCATTAAGTCATATTGACCATCATATTGTCTTCTCCTCCTCATTTTATCATCCATCAGAAGAAAGCGTCTGTACCCAATATACGCTACCTTACTTCGGATCTCACAGATGGGTTTCTTCATTACAAGTTGGACAAGCTTTATACCCTTTTGTACTCCAACCTGACATTAAGGCATATAGATAATCATTAATGGACCACATCACTGCAGCCCGTATACAGAACGTGTTACCACTTACTGCATCTCTCGTTTCAACACCATTCAACCATAATTCCTTCAACTCATCAACCAAAAGCCTCAAGAAGATGTCCATGTCCTTCCTAGGGGCAGTAGGACCAGGGATGAGGAGAGACAACATCATTGAGTCTGCTTTCATGTACTTCCATAGTGGCAGGTTATACAGAACAAGTATAACTTGCTACATATTATAAGCAGTGCTCATATTCCCAAATGGGTTAAATCTATTTGTTGCTAACCCTAATCGGACATTTCGTGGATCAGCTACAAATAAAGGATATTTTCCATCAAAATCCTTCTAGGCAAGACCATCTGCAGGGTATCTCAAAACATCATCTTCTTTTGGCCTTCCTGAATCATGCCATCTCATGTCCTTTGCAATATGCAGAGAACTATACAACCGCTTCAATCGGGGTATAATGTGAAAATACCTCATCATTTTCTTCGGTACTTTTTTCTATACTTCCTAACATCTTTCACCACATACCGGACAGCTGTTTAACGCTGAGTTATCCTTCCAAAATATACCACAATCGTACTTGCATACATGAATTGATTAGTATCCAAGTCCGATATCACGAAACTTTGCCTTAGCCTTATAGTGCGATCCAAGTAAATAAGTCTCATCTGGAAATGATTCAAGCAATAATTTGAGTAACATATCAAATAAATTATTGCTCCACTTGTTGAGGACTTTCAAATGCGTCAACTTAACTAAAAAGTTAAGTGATGAGAACTTTGTGCACTAAGGATACAACTCTTTCTCCATCTCTTCAAATAATTTGCTAAATTTGTCTGAGTCTTGATTGCCATCTGTCGGGATGTCATCTAAGTTTGGATCAACTTAATGACTTGATCCACTTACTCCAGTAATATCAGCCATGAGATCATGCATCTCATCCCCTTCATCTTTGCTTTCCGCAGTTACTGCTAGAAATGATTCTCCGTGATATGACCATATAGTACAGGACTGTTCGATGCCCTTATCAACTATATGTTGTTCCACTATATCTGGGTCTTGGAATTTCCCATTCAAACATCTTCTACACGAACATCTCACTTTAACTTGATCGTTGACAAATATTTTTGTTCTCTCAGCAAAAGCCTTAGCACCACTTCTAAACTGAGTTGATAATCGATTCTTTATGCTCATCCAACTCTTATCGATGTCCATCTTATATTGTCCACATATAGCAAAGAACAATTATCAGTAAAGAGCGTATACAATGAAATATAAAGTAGTTGTGTGCATGTGTCCTAAATCCAACTTATCACTCCACTACTAAAAGGTAAGGTCCTATCACATTCAAGATTACTTTATTATATGGTCCATCATTCACTCAAACATTATTCCGTTCATGCCGAAATTCCGGCAGCAACTCCTCACAGTTCTCCTAAGTGTGCTACATATATGTACACACTTAGAGAACACAAGGAAATACCACTAGAACTCGACCAGAGAACAATGTTTATAAGCAAACGACAACACATGACGTGTAATCCCAAATTGTCCAAACGGAATAATTCAGAAGTCGATATCGAGATGCATAATCTCTCACTGACTCCTGAACAGGTCTAAGGTAATTTTTTTCATGCATAAAATATATCATGTATATATTAAAGATAGTTGATAAGTGTACATATTTGAAAAGAAATCATAAACCAACAGAATAACTATAGATCGATTATTCTCTTCTATGGGTATTTTTGTAATTTCGGGACTTTTAGGGGTATCATAGGGGTATTTCGGAAAATCTACATCTTTTATTGGTATCTCGTGTACTCTAGGATTATTTTGGAAATTTTAGCATGCTTTATGTCTTATAGGGGTGTTTTATGATTTAAGGTGTCATATGATTATTTTTTATTTAATACACAATTTTTATTTACTATGATTTTAATCTAATATTAAAAATTATTATGTGTATTATGAAATCTAAAATTTTTAAGAGATAAAATTTTAAGTGCCAAAAAAGAGGAGAGAACTTGTACCGCTTTTAGGGGATCCTAACCACTAAGGATCCTCCAAAAGACGATACAAGTTTCCCCATCTTTTTTTGATATTCAATATTTTATTACACATTTTGATGCACTAAAATGATGAACATATGTTCCAAAAATTATGTTTAACAAGCTGCACATACGGCACCGAGTACCAAGAGGTGTGCACACTTAGTGTGCACACTCGACACTTAATACTAAGTGTATGCATATATGTACACACACAACACTTATAGTCAAGTGTGTACACATTTCTACAACAAAATCACCTACATTATAATACAAATTAGATGTAAAATTAAAATATATAGATAACTATAAAAACTAGAAAAAAAATCTACCAAACAAACATAAATGCCCAACAATCAATAGATACTAGTGAGTAAAAATATAAAGTATTTCTCATACAGTTTTAGATATTGGTAACTATATAGTGCCTATATAGTGCCCATACTCATGTGATATTGGTAATTGACTTCCATATGAGAATCCATATCCAAAGGATTAATGCGCGGGTCGTCTGTACATTTCTTTCAAAATCGAACCAAACAAAGACCAATCAATGTACAAAAAGAGTTCGAATAACGAACTACACAAATTGTTATTGACAAAAAAGAATAGTTTTTTTCTGTATTCTCTAGGCGAGATAATCAAATGAAGTGACACTTAGACATGTAATTGATACCCGCCGATTCTTCTAGTAATTGTAATTATTTATTTTTGGATCAACCTCGAGGTAACTATGAAGAAGTAAGTGAATTGACAGAACCATCAGTGTAAATGTATGACACGTAGGTATTTTTTGTTAGATCATTTTTCTGCTAAGCCTATTTTTCAAATACTCTGTTAGGGCTAGTTCGACCTCTTATTTAGAATGAGAATGAGTAAACAGATATTTTAATTCTAAATCGATTCCAATATATTATTTTTTAATAGTATTTTAAAGAATAAAATTCTTGTAAGATATGAGAATTAAAAAAAAAGGATTAAATTTAGCACCCTCGTTACTTCTTTCACGTACGAAATAAAAGCAACATATTTTTTATCACACCCAACAACTTAAAAGAAATTTGTTTTTAAAAAGTGGTATGTGTGAACCACGGATTCCTATTTGAAAAAAGTGGTTACCTTTACTTTATATGAATGTGATATATAGAGACAACTACGTAAAAAAGAGCAAGAAAGAAAATCTTGTATCAAGAGAGAATAAAGTGAATAGGGATTTAATAACACCAAATAAGTCAGCCTTCAAAAAATTGGAAGATTATCTGTGAAAGCAGAATGATTCTAATATAAATAAAACATTCACATTAATTATGGATATGAAATCCTTTCATTTCACTAGTCTTTTAATTTTTTACCCAACAAAGGAGATAAGAATTGAAAATTGATTTTTGTTCTCTTCTTCCTTCCATACCAAACTTCACAAGAGGAAAGTCATGATATCATTCCTCTCTAATTTCTGATCACCTAGGTTTATTTTAATATATCTTTCTCTTCCTAATTTTTCTCTTCATCCTACCAAATATAAATGAAAAAGATTGTAAACTTTTGATGTTCCTTTTAACATCTGTTTAGGTATCAACTTCGGTATAAAGGTTCTATTTGGGTAAAACTCGTTTTATCTCCGTTTCAAAATGAGTATTTTTTAGGTTTAAAGAGACGAAATTCCACAAATTAAGACTACCAGATGCTCTTTATAGACAATTTCACTTGAGCTAGAAACTTTTTGTATTTTGCCCTATAGACTTCAAATCAAGCCTTAAATATATATAATAGCACAACAACTCAAATTGTACCCAATAAATGAATTCAATAAATACGATTTTTCGAAAAATTGTACCCTATAAATGAATTCAATCAAGGCAAAAATTATCAATCCGCATTACAACAAGTCACTTAAAAATTTTCATGGAAAAGATTTTCCTAGTTGTAATGGTTTTTAATCAGCTCAACAGAATTAAAATGAAAAAAAAAAAGGGATGAGTTGTACTAGCTTTAAAACACACCAACAATCATTACTTCATTTACTACTTAAATTATCCACGTATTCTAACTTCTATAGAGAAAAACAAAGGAAACCTGCTTAAATGTTTTAAAAAGGATAATATATATCCGTTAGTGTGCAAAAATTTAAGACAATTTTATGTCTTTCCACACTTAATATCATCAAATGGTTTTTGTGTGTACTCTTAAGCAATTAGTACAAGGTTATATTGTAGAACCAGTGCATGTGTCTTTGGGGCTTATACTATGTATGAAAATCTGGCATACACCACAAAAAAAAAAAACGAAAAAATCTAGCATACCCTTTTAAGCTTTCTGACGAAACAAATTAGGAAAATCAAATTGATTAAATAATCATATACATATAATAGCACAATAACTCAAATTTAATCTAGTAATTCAAAGAAAAAAAACAACTTAAAATCTTGGATAACAATACCCTTCCTACTGCTAATGACGAAGAACCCATTATTACTGTACGGTAAATCAAATTACAAAATAATAATGGCCATAGCAATCAACGAAGAACCCATTATTACTGTACGGTAAATCAAATTACAAAATAATAATGGCCATAGCAATCAAGATTTAATCAAAGCCAACTTCTTCTTATCCATATTAAAATTCAAAACAGACAAGCCCTAAAAAACTAACAGTTCCTTTTCTCTATAAATTAGATAGAACCAGAACTCAAAAACAAAATTAGCAATGAATAAAAATAATCAGTGAAATGATATTAGAATTTTAATTTTTTTTTTTTTTAAAAAAAAAGAGAATTGAACTTACTATTCGGGATCAAAGAAATTAGCAGAAACTGTAAAGTTTTGATGGATTTTTTTCCAGCAAAAACTAAGAAGGAGATTTGGGATATTCACCAGAGAAAGAGAGAGAGAGAGAGAGAGAAAGACAGATAGCGGCTGAGAATGAAGCGAGAGAGAGAGAGAGGGAGACAATGACTGAGAATGAAGCGAGAGAGAGAGGGGGAAACAACGGCTGAGAATGAATCGAGTAGCGGCTGAGAATAAAGTGAGAGAAACATGATTTAGAGTTGGTTAATAAGATAACATTTACTGACGGGTCAATATTTTCCGTCGGTGAATGTTTTTTAAAAAATATGACTATATAAAAATGACTGTGTTTTAACTTTAAAGGAAGACTTTCCCCCGACGGATAACATAAATCCATCGGTAAATGTACTTTTATAAAATGATTTTTTCTGATGTAAAAAAATATTGGTGCCCAAAAATTAATATTCGCGGGAAAAAATCCGGATTTTTTTCACATACTTTTCACTGACGAAAAGTTAATCATGTATCGGTATATTTAATATATACCGACGAGTAGCCTGTCAGTATAAAAGTCCCAAAAGTTGATTTTTTATGCCATCATTTGATGACGATATTTGGTTAACCCGTCGGTATATGTCACTTTCCTCTACGAGCTAACCTTAATCTGTCGGGAAAAGTTGGTTTTCTTGTAGTGTGATATAATGATTTGCTTGAGTACTTACTTATTGTTACCATTCTATATTATTGGATTGATTATTAGAATGAATTAAAGGATTTTATTTCAAAAAATATATGTATATACAAAAAGTAAGTAAAATTTTTTATTATAAAATTTATAGTAACAAAATTAAGATTCAAATCATTCCTTTTTTTCAATTTATTTGTATGATGTTTTGGTTGGTTCAGAAGCCGGTAAATAATTTAGTTACCATGTTCACACTTTTTTTTTCACGAAGATTGCATTGTTTTTTTTTTTTTTTTTAAATGTTGAGTTTAACAAATAACTTCCATTTATTATAAATTTAAGGAAAATACTTACTACTACCTAATTTCTACCCCACCCCAATAAGAATTATAGGTTTTCATGTCTACTCCCGATATGACTCGAACTTATAATCAAAATTCTAAATAATGGATATTCTTACTATTTGAACCAACTCATTTCGCCATGAAAATTACATTGTTAAGTGGTTGCAAGACAACAAATTTTGTTCCTTACCGCGATTTAAAATGCCTTGTAATTAATTAGTCAGAGTTTTATATATATATAGATATATATATATATGTGTTTTATCCTGTAGAATCAATTTTTTATATCTTGTTACAATAAAAGAATGTAAAAGTTTCTTTTCTTTAGGAAGGAAGTAAATAGATAATGAGTCTCCGTAGTTTTTTATTAGTTTAATTATTTTATTGATATAATTTTTGTTCTTCTTGTCTAGTTAATTTGTGATGAAAGTATTACTATATATTGATTAGTTTTTCAGGAAGAAAAAAATAAAAATCGACTTATTGGAAGTTTGAGCTGCCATCTGAATTCTAAGTAAGTGCCATCAAACTAAACAGAATTATCTGTTGATGACAACAATAATAATAATATTCTAAAATTCCTTTGATGTTATTTCTCAAGGGGAAAAAAAAAAGAGAAGAAAACTACTTGGATGCTTGACAGCGTGTTCTTAGTTTGATGTCCAATCAAATCTAAAAAGTGAGGATAAAATTGTATTTAAGGTTTACTTAGGGACCAAGTCTCATAACGTCTACTCGGCCAATAAATTAATGAGTCTCCGAGATTTGAAAAAACTTACGCATTGGATTAATAACTAAACCCTATAATTTGCTCTCTCTCTGTCTCTCATCTCTGTATACATAAATTTCTCAGTCGGTCCATATAATTAATCATAGTAGTCTTAGTCGTTTATTCAGTATTATTACGATCTAGACCTACTTCTAGATGGATTCTCCTCAACTGATGGGCGATCCGCACTACCAAGTGTGCCCTTACTACGAGATACTCGATGAATCTTCTTCCCCAAACTCTACTCCTGCTACTTTCTTGATCCACGTACTCGCAAAGTTTACTCGTGCCCCGCTCTCCGACGACGACGACGATGAAGACGAAACCCTAATCTACAACGACACCGAAGAATCTGTCGTTTTTTCGCACACCTTACCACTCCCACTGGAGAAACTGATGGACGTCAACGAGGCCAGAGCAGCCATAGGCGCCTTGCTTGCGGATCTCCACGTCCCGTCTTCCCTCCCTTTCATAACGGATGAGATTGTTAGTTGCGGCCGTACGATGTGGAACGAATTAGATCATAGTTTGAGGTATAGGGTTTTGCGTGTAAGAGTGGATATTGATGTTTACGTGGATGAGCTGCCCGCTAGTGAACCGTCGGATGACGAGTACGGTACGAGTGGTGAAGATGATCGGACGGTTGTGATTGGTTTCGTGGCGGCGAGTAGAGAGTCGATTGAGGGTTTGGAGAGGGTAAGAATTGATGATGATCGAGCGGTGCAGGTTTCATGTGCAGTTTGTTTAGAGGGCGTTTTGGTTGGTTCGGAAGCGACTAAGTTGCCATGTTCTCACCTCTTTCATGGAGATTGCATTGTAAAGTGGTTGGAAAACAGCAAGTTTTGCCCCTTGTGCCGCTTTGAAATACCTAACTAGCAATTACTTAATTAGTTAGAATTTTATATTTAGAATTATGTATAGACACTAATTTCTTAACCCTTTTTTTACGAGGGATACTATAATTTTTCTTTTTAATCTAACTCTAAACAATGTTGGTTTCTTTTCTTCTTTTAATTGGAAGGAAGAAAATGATGAGTTTCGATCATTTAATATATTTTATTGTTTTAATTTTAGTTTTTGATCTTGTTTGATTAATTGAGATGAAAGTATTAATAAAGATTCCTTTTTGGAGGGGAAAAACAATTCACTGCAAGAGTTTGTGCCGCCGAATTCTCAATTTTCCTACGAAATTAATTAAGAACAATACGATAAGATACTAATAGTATTTAGCACCATAATAATATGTATGTTTGTTATTAAATAATTTAATTAATAAATTTGTTCTAACTTAAGTTTTATTTAAATTATAATTATCATTTAAATTATAATTATCATTAACTAGTAATAGTAATAGACTGTGAATGGTGCCTAATATTATTCAATTAATTATGGTTTTTCCCTCGAGCTTCGAAATATCTTCTAAATCTACCATTGACACTTCACAGCGTGTTATAGTTTGATACCCAGCCAAATCTTTTAACCCATAGGGTAAAGTTGTCTTAGAGCTTTACTTTGGGGCCAAGCCCAGACAACTACTCGGCCGAAAGTAAATGAGAATCTGGTATTTTCAAATTTACGACCATAAATATACATGATTGCGTTGCTTCTTGACTTCTAAATGCCATTTTCTTTTCCTTCTTAGTTTCCTAATCCAAAAAGTCTTATATTCTCTCAAATTATAAAGAACTCTACAAATGAAAATTAAAAAGGGCACTTTCAAATTCAATATAATCCCAAAAATTTACTTTAATTTAGTATCGCGTGAGTTTTAATCGCTTTATTTACTTACTTTTACTTAGTACTAGTTCTTCTTTGTTTATTTTAATTGATGAAAGTAACTGCATACAATTGATTGCTCTTTAAAAAGAATGCCAAACAAAAGTCTCGGTTTATTGGGTCATTTTGTTATCAAACAATGTAGTTGTACTCTACCTTTTTTCTTATTAATTAAATCTACCACTATACTACTTTTTTAAAAAAAAATGAATTTTTAAAGATCTTGATGAATTTTTGAATGATTCTCGACGTCAGCAATAATCTTAACATATTATTGATAAAGCTTTGACGAATTCTTGATGAATTTTTGACATCGACGGTGATTTTAAGAACTTTTGATGAATTCTTGATGGATTCTTGACAATCTTAATAGATTCTTGATAAATTCTTGACAGATTCTTGATGTCGATCGAAATCTTGACAGATTCTCGAGGAATTCTTGATATATTCTTGAGGAATTCTTGACAGATTATTGATTAATTTCCTCTTAAAAGTGATAAAATCTAATAGTGGTGGTAAATTTAGTTAAACATTTAAAAAAAGTGATAATTGCTTCTGTAACTCTTTAACAATCTCCTATGAAATTATGTTTATTTTTTAAGAGTTTTGGACACTTATACCTATTTTTTAAAAAATATTACTAAATTTATGATTTTTCAAAAATAAAAAAAATTCTGTAGGACCTTTCATGACATTTTTCTAAATACTTTGAAAGCTAAAAAGTACAGTAATATTTTAGTAGGACCTTTCATGACATTTTTCTAAATACTTTGGAAGCTAAAAAGTACAGTGATATTTTAGTAAATAAGGTATCTTTTTTTTATACCGAAACCACAAAAATTCTTTAGAAAACACCAGCCACCTACCTTGCTGCCAACCTCTTGCTTGTACGCCACTGCTACCTCCTGTTTAGAGGCATGAAACCAACAATGGGATGATCTGGCAACATCGGTCAGTGCTGCAGGTCTTGAATTAGCTTGTATAGATATTAAAGATGATCTAACTTGAGAGCTCTTTTGGCATCTCCCTAGACAAAGCAACGATTTGCTGTTCTTTGCCACACAGCTCTAGGTTCTACTGCTGCCACTGTTCTCTTATACGCCGCATAATCTAATCAAATAAAAAGAGAAATGAAAAAGTAAAATTCCTATCAGGTATGGGAACCGTGGCCATAGTATATAATTACTTGTCAATTTTACATAATTAAGGGGCAAAAAAAAAAAAAAAACATTCACTACGTATCATTTTAGTTACAGAAATAGAGAACTCTCCTTAAATATTTCTATCCTACTAATGGAAAAAAAGAGAGACAGAGGAGAACAAAACAATTATACTACGAACAAAAGAACCCAAGTCAAATTCTGGAAAATAGTGAAGAAGACATAGTTCTAGCAACGGGCGTTGGATACTTCAAATCTTATTTATTTGAACATTTTGTTTTTTGCCACCATTACCAATTCAAAATATCCACTGAGTTTGTTAAAGGTTTCACTCAGTTCAAAGTGCATATTTCCACCCTTAGTACTTCTGATTCTAACAGTGAATAATTTTCTTCTTCTCTATCATCAAGTTTCATTAATAACCAAATAAGGTAGAAAAATAAAATGATAAGCAAACATCAAAGTCTTCAAATTTCTTCAAGGTCCTGCTATACCGTGAGATGCCATGCCCTTGGCCAAGATTTTCGATACAACTATTGGTGATTATTCGCACCTACAATCTTTCGGATCTGTTTCAGAAGAATGTCTAACA
>JXTB01000160.1:46768-62059 GCA_002914805.1 Parasponia andersonii | reverse complement strand
AAGTTTTTAAATTGATTTATGAATCTCTATACTTTCTATATTATCTATAAAATCAAATTACAAAATCACATTTTGAAAATAATTGAAAAGACTTGAAATAAAATTCAGAAAAAGCTCTTAGGTCTTTTCATCAGACTGGTCTTCAGAATCGGCCGACCGATTCCCCTATCTAAACTTTTACAGCTTTTTGAATTTGACTGTTAGAAGCGCACTTTTAACGGCTAGTATTTTCAGTCTACCAAAAATGTATTTTCGGTCTACCGAAAATGATTGATTATTTGTCAAACAGTCTAAAATAACTAATTTTCATTCAAGTTTATAAATAAAATCTTTTCTAACACTTGAAATAACTTTTGAATATTCTTACATTGCTTTAAATATAGTTTCAAGTTGTTCAAATTATCTTTTGTGAATCAAACTTTCAATTAATCCACTTTTTCATAAAAATCATTTGGGCTAAACTAGATCATATCTTGTGTTATTATTTATTCTTTCTAGGTATACTTTGTATCAATTATATTCTTAAGAGAAATTCTAGTTGAGTGTATCAACGAAAACTAAAATTATATTTGTGAGTTAAGATTGACACCAGATTCATAAACAACCTGGTTTAAGTGAGATTAGCACCGGAGTCTAAACAATCTGAATTAGGGGTGATAGAGTCAGATTCATACCTATTTTAAAGACGTGAGTGTACCTAAGAAGAAATCACTTGTTGTGTATAAGGGTCGGTCAATCTCATTCTCTTAATCCAATTATGGGAAGCTCGAAGCAGATTGCCAAGAGCCGGGGATGTAGACAAACTATCATGTTTATTAAATCTCGTAAAAATAATATTTGCATTTATCTATTCATATCTTTTTAATTTATTTATAGTGAGCTTGTGCAAGCTTTTAACTATTTTTATTTGTTATTATCATTACTTGTGTAATTTACTTGTTTATCAAGAAAAGTTTGCAAAAATTTTTAAAACCTAATTCACCCCCTTCTTGGATTAGCTAATATTGGGATAACAATATTTTTCTAAATAATTCTAAAAGTCATATTTTTATAATTAAATCAAGGATTTTTAAGTACAATTTTAAATTCTAAGATTTTTTAATTTTTTTTAGAAAAAATTATCACAAAAAATCAAATTTCCTCTTTAGTATATCCCTTTTTGATGAACAAGTATATCTTTTCTATTAATAGTAATGATAAGAATATACCATTATACTCCTGATAAATTACTTACCTACCGCTATTATAAATTAGTTTATTTTTTAATAAAATATAAACTAATTTATTATTTATTTACTATGACGTCAAAAAAATCTATCACTTATACATAATAGAATATTTACCATTATACCCGATATATTACTTATTTTTGACTATTATGAAATGGTATATTACATAACCTCAAAAACATATAACTTATTTACTATGGTATATTTACTACTATAACCTTGATAAATTACTTATTTATTTATATTATGAGGTAATATATTATTTATTTACCTCGATCTCATAAATTGTTGATTTATCACCATATAAAGTGGTACAAAACTTATTCATGATCACGACCTCAAAAACAAATATTACTCATTTATCACTAATATACAATGATATATTTACTATTATGCCTCCTACAAGTTACTCATTTATGAGAGTCCCCATTTGGAACCGTCATATTGAGCCAATTAAATCATATACTAGCCCAAATAATTTAAAAGTTTAAATACAGCATAAAAAACATAAATTGAAGTTAAATTCATAAAAACTCTAATTTTAGCTTAAATCAATTGAAATTCTAATTTGGTAATATTAAGAAAAATGAATAAAATACGAAATGTAGGTAGAGAGAATCAAAGAAATTATAAATAAAATGACGGTGGGATATTATAAAACCTAACTTATATTAGTAAATAACAATAAATATTATTAGTTTTATTTTTTAATTATTTTAAATTCAAGGCATATTATTCGAGTTAAGGTCTGGGTAAGGCATTTGATCTTAAGCTCATCCTATTCTATTAAATATTAAATAAGAAATCATTGTCCCATAGCCTATACCATTTATAATGGTTAAAATCTGTACCATTCAAGGCAATTTAGCATAGTGCATATCATATTTGATGAAATTGACATCCCTTATCATACGAGTAAAGGAATTTTTTCTATTATTAGTCCAATAAATTTGAAATCTAAAACAAATTAGAAAAGATATAAAGATTATAAACTGATTTTAGTAATATTGCTATTTACCATGAGATTTCATTGTTTGAATATAGATGTTAAATTTAATAAGGCAGAAGACGATACAGACTACAATGTGTGCAAGTTTCAAGATCGATAAGAGACATCTCGTAGAGATCTAGTTATTCTCTCTTGAACTAGAAGTAAAACAAAATTTCGATTAAAAAGATAACTTGATATAAAAGAGAGAATTCAAAAAAGAGACGAGGATTATTATTAATGGCACTTACACATTTGTGTTTGAAATGTAATTAAGAGACTAGGTCTAATAGGGTATAATTCAATTATAAATCGTAAAATTATATTGGGCATTTGCACTGATTATTTCTTGTTGAAATATGCTCATTTAAGTTTAAGGAGGCTCTATTTCTTTTTCTTTTTTCTTTCTCTTATCATCCCTCCATTAATAGTTAATTTACGACAAAACAAATCATATATAAAATAAAAGAAAATGCCATAAATAATATTAAATAAATAACACTATTTTGAGCAAAAAATAAATAACTAAAATATTTTATATCAATCATACTCTTCCTTTTTAGCACACCCTCTCAAAAAAAAGTTTTGATAAAACCATGTAAAATCTGGTTAAAGTAAAGCGCAAGATAGACTTTTTTTAAAGCAATGGCATTATTGTAATTTTGAATTTCTAGAATGAAATAAGCAAAATATCTAAATTTAATATTTATGTACTGTAGTATTAGAAAATTGCTTAAAAGGACTTCAGATTTTCATCTTCTTACATGAGAAGTCTTTGAGAGCACCAAAATGCCAAATTTTCACCGGAGCTCACCGCCACTCCACTGCACCTCCGACGAGCTGACGCGCCAGCCCACGATGACCATCTCCCTCCGACGAAGTCACATTGCTAAGTCCCACCAAATTTCGTCGCCTAAAATGGAGATTAGCTTCTTTGAAATTTCTGGCCACTACAAGATTTTTCGGCTATCGAAGCTTCATTGGACTTCCATTTGACTCACCTCTAATACCATTGGATTCGTCTCATCGTCGTTGACCTCCTCTAAGTGGTTGCATATCAAATTCATCTCCTGTAAGCTTTTACCACTTTTACTGTTTTTACTAACTATGTAAAAAGTGATATTTTCGTAAATTTTTGGTTAGGTAATTATTTTACGTGAGGTAAATATATGAGGTAAAAAAAGCGTTAAAAATTATGAATAATTATGGCTGGTAGAAGTAAAAACAATATCTGATAGTGAGGTAATTTTTAAATAGAAAAATGTGGTATTTTTCTAATTTAGAAAAAGTGATATTTTTCAAAATTAAATAGTGTTGAACTAGAATCTATTACTCTTCAGATTTGGGTTGATATTAGAAAATTGTTCCTTTCAGAAATATTATTATACAAATAACATTTTAACAATTAATCAGTGAAGTTGTTACTTTTTCAAACTATTTTCTAAAGTGACATTTTCTAAAATAATTATGTAATAAAAGTATGTTCTAAATATTTCAAAAAGGTGATACTTTAACAAGTAATCAACAAAAATGATATTTTTCTAAATTCCTTTGCAAGGTGGTATTTATGTAATTCTCAGATTTTTTTAGTGTAACTTATGCTCAGGATCTCGAAATTGAGTTCGGACTTCGAATTTGAACTCAGTTAGATTAAGACATAAATTTTGATGTAAAATATGACTATATTTTTATAACCCCCTAAGAATCCTTAGACTTGCAACCTCAGTAGAAATATTATTAATAGACTTAGTGTCGAATTTTAATAAGTTTATGTTCACAAATCCTTGAAATTATATGTATAGTATTATTTTAATATTAAATTTTATTACATGGAAAAACCATAGTCATTCTTTGTTTTAACTTAGAAATTCTAAGTTAGTTTTCCTTAATAATAAATTTATTCTACAAAGATTATATTATGTACATCAATATAATCTAGTTAAGAATGTGATATGTTTATGTCACATTAAAAATTATTATATTTTATAACCTAAAATTAATGGATACACTAAAATAGTATCATGCCATAATTTGAATTACTAGGATTTAAGTATAGTAGACAAATCAATCTAAGGGTAGAAAAAAATGAAGAGTAGTGAAGTTTTATCTTAGGAAGATAATAACTTTAAATTAGTAGAATAGAAAAGGAAAGGGATAAAGTTAGTGGGTAATTCTAAAAAAGAAAAATATAGACAAAACTAATTGATAGCTTTTGTCTCTATAATAATTCAAAAGGTAGAAAAAGGAAAATGATAATGGCAATATTCTTTAGAAATTAGTGGCCATAATTCAAAGTGGAAGATATAGACAAAACTTATTAGTAGCTTTTGTCTCCAAAATAATTCAAAATGTATGAAAAAGATTAATATTGTGATATCCCAAATTCCTAAACGACACCCAATTTCTCACATAATTAAAGAGCCAATAATATTGTGAGTACATAGCATTTTCAATTATATTATTGTCATTTCGGCATATTATTTTAAGTTTTGATTTTAAATTATTATGATTATTAACTCTTATTACATTTTAAAATAATTTGCAGTGAAATGCTCTAGAAATGCTTTTTGGTACAAATTTAACGTGTATTAAGTCAATTATTCAATTTTGATTAATGGACATTTTATTTAATTAATAAAAATAATTTACAAAAATTAATGTTTAAGCCAATTATTTGTTTTTACTTTCATTCTTCTTTAGTATGTTTGAATATGTTATTTACTAAATTACTGAATTTTATAAAAATATCTTAGTTCTACATAGTAAATATACTAAATATTGTGAGAATTTAGTCTGATTATTTGACAAATTATTAGGTAGAAAATGTGAGTAGATAAGTTGTTTAGTGTAATTATATGAGCCATGAAACTTTAGATATTTTATTTAAATGTTAATTTAATCAGGTTATTTATTTTGTATACTTCTCTAGCTCAAGATTTAATTTATCCCTCTTTACATACACGTATACTCACTATGCACTTTTATTTTATAATCTAATTTAATATGTTTATATTAAATTATTTATAAAAGAAACCGACTTGCTATGTCGGCAAACCCCATGACCTATATATAATATTGATGATAGTCATTCATCTATTACTCTTTTCCTTTATCAATCCTTTAAATTTATAAGTATCCATTGTTTTTATATATAAACCACATCTCCACCGAATTGACATGGTGTACTAAAGGCATAGTCAAACTATCTTGTCTTGGATTTTTGTCATTGCTAAGGTAATCATCCTTTATGGTTATTGCTTTCAAGTAAACTTTTTCCTTTTTGTGATTTATGTACATCCAGTTCTTGGTTTCTAATTACAATGGGTATGTATATCTTTAAACACTTATGAATATTGCCGTGAAGTTATATGTGTTTGAGGTGTGAGCCTTATTTAATTGTTCAAGATGGTAAAAGCAAGTTGAACATAGTGGACTATGTTCTAGTGATTTTAATTCATATTTTTACTTATATATAGCTATTAAATTGTGCGTGATCCTCTTTCTAATTACTATTTTTTATAAATTCTTAAAATTAAAATTAATCTAGCATTTGTCTTAGACAACTTCCTATCTTTTTGCTATGTGTATTTATGGAGACAAAATTAATTAAGCACAACTTTGTGATTGATTTGAGATCGTGACTTGATTTCATAATACATGTTTTAGTTCAATTAGCTAATATATTTTCTATGTATGACTGTATACTTATATGATTATGTTGGAGTTAGCTTGTTTGTAGGTAGATTTTACTTCTCGTTTAGAAAGAATTATATTGAAGTAATGGTATAATTGACTTTGGAGTTCTCTATTTTTTTTTTTTTGTGTTACAATGGTAATTGTTTTTGGAGAATTATTTTGTTTTGGAGAATTCTCGATTAATCTAAATATTTTGCTAATTATGATAAATATCCTGAAATAAGTCTTACCCATATTATTTATTATTGTTCCAAATTTATATGAAATCAACCGTATGAGTACTCTGTGAAGTATGTATTGATTGTTTTCTTTTTATTTGAAAAATTTATATAGTAAGAGTTGCTAGTTATAAATATATATATATATAGGTTGTCAATCCAATTGGTTTTTTTTTTTTTTTTTTTTACCTAGGGTAGGTATTTTTTTTTTTAGCCATTGGATCACTATCTAATAGTGATCCAATGGCTATAATGAAGTACATAAAAATACGTGCATCATTAATACTATTTCTCTCTCTTACTTGTTATAATAAAAAATGTGCAAGCTAAATTTTTATTGGCCAAATTGATACCTATGCATAGGTAAAAAAAAATACCTACTGGATTGGTGCCCATATATATATATATATATATATATATATATATATATATATATATATATATATATACTAGTATGTGCATTAGGCTTTAGACATGTGACCAAATAAGTTGGTAACTGGAAATATGATAGGATCATGTCAGTTGTACCTTGAGCGAAGAGCATTCCACAAGGAAATATGTACAAGCTTGAGATTGAGGTAAGTAATGTCATACCTGAACTGTAAGAAATTCTTTCTTTCTGTGAATCTGTGAAATATGTGGATATGGAATTTGTGAATATGTGTACAAATGTATCTTCTATTTAGTTTTGCAGGAGACATAAATATGTAATGTATTTATATTGCCTGACGAGTATTAGTGAATAGGGTGTGGCGGACTAGTGCCCAAATATGTGATATGGTTCCTTCGGAGACACTCTAGTTCCTTCAAGAATATTTTGACGGCAGTATGGGGTGGACCTCTGCTATACACAGAAGGGATTCTCTAGGGCTCAAGACCTCTATATAGCTCATGATATATTATATATCTCTAAGTAGTTTAGTATACGATTCACGGTCTTATCAAGCAATATAATATATACAGGGATCCTAACAATATAATTATCTATTTCATGTTATATGTATTATGCATCTATATACGTTACTTACTGAGTTCTATACTTATAAATATTCTTATATTGCAGAGAGTACTGCTGATATGTGAGTTTAGAGGAACAGCGCCAACTTTCTGACCGCAGCTTGTGTATATGAGCATTTTAACGCTATGGTTTTCTTACAAAGCATGTACATATTTTTTAGTATGTATATATTATATATATTTGTACGACAAGCCCACTTTATGTATTTGTATAACTATGAGTGGAGTTTTCCTTTTTTTTTGAGAAGCTTTAAAAATTTTTAAATTTTTCCCTATTTCATCAGTTCCAAGTCGAGTATCGTCTCCCGATCTTATTAAGTATTTATAGAAATATCATTACGTATGTATGTGGAATTAGGAGACACTACAAATATAGTGGAGACTTTTCTTTGGGAGAGTGATATTGGATTCCAAATAATTAAAAAAAAAAAAAAGAAAGATTAGAGACAAAAGTAGTAGATGAGTAAAAAATAAAGAGATAAGGTAATGGAGTAGTAAAAAAAGATATATTAACAAAACTAATAATAATGGTGCTTGGAATATTAGATAGAATGTGAAAGTGCGTATAATTGGATACCTCCCATGGATTGCCTATAAATAGATCTTTTATTTGGTAATTGCAAATCCATACTTAACCTTCCAATTATTTAGCCAAAACTATCTTCATTTTCCCAATTATCCTTTCTAAAAAAAAACCTCTTTGTACCTCACTTTCTTCCAAAATCCACAAGAATTATAATATTTTACCCATCGATTCTAGAAATTAAGAATTATAATTAAGAGAAGAGAGTATCTAGTTTTGTAGTCGAGATGCAAGAAAGAAGATTTAAGCTTGTAAGGTAAATATTCCCTCACCTTGCTTATTATGTGTTTAAATAGATTCTATAAAAAACTAAATGGGTAATAATATATTGATCTACTTTAGATATTATATAATTTATATTACATTTAGACTTATTTTTTTTGATTTCTTAAGCCTCTAAATATGAACACTTCATAATAATAAAGGCTAAAATAATAATAGTAAAATTAAAATGGCTAAACACAAGAGTAGAAGATTTTTAAGTGTAAGACCTTAAAATAAAATATACATGAAAATAAACCAAGCTTAATGATTTAGACTTAGATCCTTAAGAATAGATTTTTACCCATTAAAAATATTTTCCAAAAATTAAAGATGTTTGCTCAAAAATTGAAAGAACTAAAATGGAAAAACTTTGAGTATTTGGGTCAAAAGTGTAATTTTGACAAAATATGGGTTGAATATGTGAGAAAGTTATTTTAGACAATTATTTTAAAGTTTAAAAGTAAATAAAGGAAGAATCTTTAACAAAAAGAGAAGCTATAGCTCAATATTTACTATTAGATGACATAAATGTTAGAAATCTTAAGATTATGAGCAAAAATATAAATTATAAAACTTAAAATTTTGGGTTAAAAATTTGGTATAAAAATAAATAGAAAACTTTATTTTAGATCTCTAATTGGGATAAGAAAATATTTACTTAAATTTAAGACATGAAATCAATTATAGGAAATAAACAATGTATGCCTCTAATTGTATTTAGCCTAAGTTTAGTTATGGGCCCAAGAAACGTGATCTATGTCTAATAATATGTGGCCCAAGGATGATTTTAAATTTTAAATCTATGTAGTTATTAGTGTGTTTGACTCACTTATCATATTATGACCTTTAATTATGAATAAAGATATTAATCAAGAATAATTCAAAGTATTTGATGAAAAGAAATATAACTAAGGAAACTTAACTAATTTAGAATGATAACTGATTTAGAATGATATTAATCAAATCAACAACCAAATTATTAATAGATTAAAAAGATCACCATGATAAAGATTAAAGAGAACTAAATCTCATCCACTAAGTTGAAAGTATAAATTAGTCAATGAATATAACATGACATTATTGACTCAAATGTGAAGTTTTGTATTTGATCAAGGTTGAGTCTTAGTTGTTTTAAGCCCACTAAGTAATTAGAAGTTTAAAAAAAAGTATATAAGTCTACTTTAAATTATTCTAACAAATAAAGTATGCATACATCAGGGTAAAACGTTGACCTAGACCCACTTAATTAACGAGTGGAACTAGGGCAATCATATTACGAGGTAAGTACAATTTCACCTATGGCATAGATGGTTTGAAAATATTTCATGTTTGCAGTTGCCTTTATTTTATTATTGTATAGCCTATGTATAATGTATATTTATAAAGATATATTTTCTATGCTATAAAAATGATGTATGCTTACTTTACAATGATATTATGTAAAAAATACTTCAGTATACTTTAACAAAAGAAATGTTATGATAGCGGAATATAAGTTTAGGTTTACTGAAGTGTACCCATTCATACAAAAAATTGACTAAATAATATAAAGAATTTAAAGGTGTCGTACCAACCTCTCTAATTGAGGATATTTGAGGGAAAATAAGACTGATCTCCTATAAGTGATGATTTCCGAAGAAAAGTATGTTAAGATTATGACCGTGGGTGTTTTCAGTTGAGTCGCTCTCCTAGTTTCCCATTCGATAGTATACACTTAGTACGTACACTAAAGCCCATAAGAAAGATAAAAGACTTTGTGATAAAGAATGAGATAAAATCATGATACAATATCTTATAATAAGATATAAGGTAATAATTTCATAAAATAGCATAACTGGACCTTCATAAAAGATTATTTGTTTATAAGTAAAATATTTTGTGAGAATTACATTGTAGTTGCTGAGCGAAAGCTCACATTTTATAAGTATCCATGCTATAGGTACTAAAAGAAAGAAACCTCTAATTTAATTGATAGGTTATCTAAAATCGAGGCAAGGATGAATGCGAGGCACGGGCAATGAAATACCGCTATTAAAATTACTTCTGCATATATTCTTATTATGAGACAAATGATTTCAATTATGTAAGCTTGATGTTGTTTTAAAATATACTTATAACTTGGTATTTTATTTCGCAATGCATGATTTTATTAAATTAAACTTGAAAATATATTTCAATTGAGTAGAATTTAAACAAATATTTTTCAAAAGATCTAAAAGAAAAAATGTTCTGATTTAAATAAATACAAAACACAAGGGAATCTGTCAAAAAGATCTAACTGTCTAAGGAGATCTTGGGACTTTAGTGGTCCGTATGTGACCTCCCCTCCTCACCTGAGAGCCCTTTTATGGTTGCGTATTATTTAAATCACCCTAATAAAATTTTATAAATAAATTTAAATAAAAATTACTTAACAATCGAAAAGCATTTTACTTGTTTTCAAAATTTAAGTAAACGATTAGTTATGAATATAAATCTCTTAAAAAGAGATAAAAGTATCAAAAAAATTTTGTCATGTATTCTCAATGTCAAAATTTCTCTTTTTAAATGAATAAGCTAAGAATATAAGTAGTTAACGATCCGAAAGGTCGGGTCATTACTGTTTCGTAGTGGCACGAAAATTGAAATTTTATGGCACAAAAATTACACCGTTTTACGTGTCACAAACCGGTCCTATGTTGGGATCCGTTTTTGACAAGGCATATGTCTAACATAGCATTTTTAGATACTCTGAATTTAGAGATGACCTCTATTTCCCCATTTAAAACTCTGGTGAAAAAATCACTTTTTCAAATGGACTTACTAGAATTCAGAAACTGCCATTTGAACATCCATTTGACCAATGGGAGTTTCTTTGACTGTCATTAGCTTGAAATTATTACCATATTGAGGTAAGGATTCAATTACCTGATTTTATATCTATTTTGATTTATAATTACATTAAAACTTATTTATAAAAAATTGTGATTTCACGATGCTTAGACAAATTATTGAAAATTATTAGATTATACTGGGATTGAACTGCGTGGATTATTTTACATATTTTTATATTATGATTATGGGGTAACATAGTAGCATGCATCCTATGTTACAGTAAATCCAGAATAATGTCAAGACGAATTTTAAAACTTGATTTGATTCATGGATGCATGATCATTATAAATTGTTATATGTTATACATACCATAGGATCACACATTTGAGTTCTATTATTGCATCATGATAGTTTAGATCACTGGTGAGTTGCTGCAGTGCTATATTAAAGATCTAGACCACTACGTAGATTTTTGGCTAATGCATCTACGGATAGTATCAGGATACTCGGTATTTTTGCTACAAAGATCAGAGCCATGATAGGAGAATGAGAGCTCACTCATATATATGGTTAGTTTATGATATGTATAATTATGTGGATTTGATTTTGGTTTTGAATACATAATTATTCTGGGTACCAATTATTTTATAAACTTAGTTTATAAATAGATTTCGAAAAAGATATTAAACATACAAGTTTGATCAAATTGCATCCATTCAAAATAGTAATTAAATTTCTACTGAGTATATGAATGCTTACCCCCATTACTTCTCTCATTTTCAAGTATATGTCTAATTAAAATAGTAATTCCAGTGGTCAGATGAGTTGCATAATTTGTATAGATAATTCTACTCTAAATCCCTGGTGGGTGTTCGTACTTTGTTATCCTTTTTTCCTTATTCAGTTATTTAGCCAAGATTAATAAGTAGATGCATGACAATGATTTTGTTGTTTAATTGAGTATTTAAAACAATAAGTGATTTTATGTAACACATTTTAGACATTGAACTAAATCTTTCAATTAAACTCAATTTATCAAAATTTATGACTTCTCAACAAACTCTATAAGGATAGCTAAAATTTTCTTAAACTTTGATGATTATTTTTCTTATGAAATTAAAACTAATAAGTGTTTTAATGAATAAGGAATTTATAATGATTTGAGAATCTAATACTTGATTTCTCTTATATTTTGTAAAATTAATATTTTATTATATTTTTAATTAAAATTACTAAAAGTCACAACTTTGGATTTTCGGTCGTGATAGAAATAGTATCAGAGCTTCAGGCTTCAAGTCCGTCTGGGATCTTGCCTATGAGATTTTTTTGTATAAAAGGATTCAAAAAGTATTTGATAAATACCTCATACAATACTTTTGAATTGATTAAATGTTGTCTTTACTCTGATTCGTCTTGAATCTTTCATTCATCTTCTTTTAGTAAAGCTCTAGTATCTTTGGGATCTTAATAATTCTAGTCTCAGAGGTGTTAGGGTTGACATAAAACTAATAGATTCTGATTCTATCAAAAATCTCTAGTTCAGATGGATATTCATTCTTATACGCCTATGTTCATTTTGGTGATAAGCTATATAAATCTCGTAAGTTCTAAGATAGCAATTTGGTGTATTATATCTTGATTGTCTTGAGTTGACTTCATTTGTATAAATAAGATTGTTATATCAATCTATTAATTTTGGTTTACCTTTATTTACTCAGTTTGAGCAAATGGTAGTAATGCTTGTATTGAGAGGTTTAAATTGATTGTACTATTAGCATGGCATATTGTTTGTAGATTGACAAATTGAATATGATTATTTTACTGAACTTCTACTTAAATATGTGATATATTTTAATAATGTGTACATGATATTGGTGATCTCTGGATTGTTAAATATTTGCTAAGTAATAAATGACATTTCATTGATTAAGTCAAGTTGGGTTGACCTCCCTTTGGAAGTTTTAATTAAATAATTGAGAACTAATGTGATTAATTTAATTTGGCATCCTAAGTGTTGAAAACTCCTAGTATTGGAGACTTGGAATGATTTCTCATTTGGATTTTAAATGGAATAAATTTGTTTTGAATACCTAAGTATTGAAGAGACTTAGGTGGTACAAACTAATGCATAGCATTTTTATTAGAATTTTTAAATTCATGAAATTAGCTTTTCAAGTGAATACAAACTATGAATTTATATGCTTGATTTGGTATTTAATAGAATTTGAGTTATGCAAATTAATGTATGGTATTTCCTTTGAGAACATGAACTATGTTATTTAAAAAAGACTCTCAGGATTAAAAAATGTTTAAAGTTAGATGGTTATACAAAAAAAGTTATTTTCTAGAAACATGCTAGACAAGTTGGATATTGCTTTCAAGGTACATATATATATTGTTATTTACTTAGATCAAAATGTTTAACTATGACACAATCTAACATTTTTCCAAAATGTTCTATAAAGTCTTTATTTTAAAATTGTATTTCAAAACTATTTTTAATAAAATTGTTAGAGTGTGGTGACTTCAAAGATATAAAACGCAAAGACAACCTTACTAAAGTAAGTCATACCTAGAGTTTTTCATAAATAAAAAATTACAAAAATGTGTTTGCATATGTTAAATGCCAGTTAAAATAATGTGTTTTTGAATTTCTTGGATATATTAGAAATGTTTAAAAACTTTTGAGAAAGCTTTTGGATTTTAAGAAATCACATTAACTATGATTAAAAGAGAATTAATAAAGTCTATTGTGAGTGAAAATTCTGATTGAAGTTATTAATATTGAGTTGAGCTTGTGACTCATTATTTGATTTGTGTTGAACTCAAACATCATTGTGGTAGCATAAATAATGGTATTTGAAATTAGTCTATTCATGAGACTGTATAGAGAGTTGCTAAATTCTTTTTATTTATTTTCAGAAAGAATATTTGGAATTCAGATTTAGTTTACCTATGGTCAAGATGAGACCTTATTGTGAACTAGTGTAATGTTCTTGTATGCCCCTGATTTTTGTATTGCACATTTTTTTAAAAATATATATTTTAAAACTATTTTCTACTTAAAAATAAAATGAGGTTTGATAGAAGATAAGTGTTGCCGCGGAAACGGCTTATTCTATTGAAACCTTATTTCTAGGACATTGTAGTATCGTTGCTGGTTTTACTTACATATTGAATATCGAGTTATTTCTATATGGCTTTCCCTTCTAACAAAAACTTGGAAAGTATTGGAGGTGATTGATGTTATTGTCATAATTCAGTATTGAATAAAGAACTTATAAAGTCTTTGGATTTAAATATGATATAAATGGTTTACGTATGATAATATCATAGGTTAAAAAAAAAAAAAAAGACATAGAAAGTCTTTAAGCTATATATATTATATGGATAGTTATATTTTATATGCTTAGATTATTACTTGTACTATGAACTCTTTTGTTGGAATTTTCTAATCTGTTGTTATTCTAGTCTTATCCTTGACTAGAGATATTTGGTATACTCAGTTGCTTCTCACTTGTCCCGAGGAACTGTAAATAACTTATGTCTTTATATCTTTATTATGGTTTCTAACCTTTGAACTTGTCTATCTTGTGTGGTATAATACAAGGGTATTGATTTCCATGTTGGATCCTTTTAGAGTCGTTGAACTTAGTGATTGTTTAGGACCAGATTCTAGATGTAGACAAATGAGATTGTCCTAGTGTGATATTGATCTGGTATAATAAGAGAGACGGTATCATTTATATTCGACATTTATTCTGCTACTCTAGTTTGGTGTCTAACAATCGGTACTCAACTTATAAGAGTCTTGTATTATTGACTCTCAGTTTTAATTAGCATTACTACTCATATTTATATATTTACTTAAGGATATTAATCTCATTTCCTTGTGTCAATGTCCATGTATCTATTGATGGGTCACCTTATGATTTCATATAACTTTGTGTACCACTTTAGTACGTGTCTTGTGTGGCATCGATATGTTGATAATATTCTAACACCAAATATATGACGTATGTTTTACACTCCTTATATAAATGGTGTTTGATTCGATCCTCCTATATCCTATTTTTGATGGTTCACTATCCTCATAACCATAATCTCAAATTATCTCTCTCGTACTTCTTGTATTATATTCGAATTTCATGACGAAATTCCTTTAAAGAGGAGATGATGTAAAATTCGACTAAAGTAAAGGCTAAAAGAGACTTTCTAAAGCAATGGTATTGTTGTAATTTTGAATTTTCGGAATAAAATAAGCAAAATATTTGAATTTAATATTCGGGTGCTACAATGTTAAAAAATTGCTTAAAAAGGCTTCAGATTTTCATCTTCTTGTGTAGGAAGTCCTTGAAAGCACTAAAACGCCAGATTTTCGCTGGAACTCGTCGCCACTCCACCGCACCTCAGACCATTAGCACATTATGTTTCTTTTTATTTTAGTTTCTTTTTTTCTTTGGCATCATACGGATCTGTAAC
>JXTB01000160.1:32853-45815 GCA_002914805.1 Parasponia andersonii | reverse complement strand
TTGTAAAGACATATCCTGAGAGCACGAAAATTGGTTGCTTCAAATGCAAGAAAACTTTGCCTTACCATGCTCTTCAGGTAAAGAACCACACTCAGGTGCAATCGTAATTGCTTTGCTGACTAATATTTCCAATGTTTTTTTAAAGGGTATTCTGTTTCATGGTTTTACCACATTAATGGTATTTTGTGTACTATTTTTTTATTCTCATTTGTTAGTGAGAATTCAATGGTTTGGATTTAGTCGATTGCTTAGTATTATCGTGTCTCTATAATTTGATCTTTGAATTAGATTTTAATTACTGATTCAAATGAAATTAAAAAAGAAAAATTGATATGTGTTATTATGATCTGTTAGAAATTTCTTGAACAGGAAGTAAAACAATATTTCTATTAAAAAGGTAACTAGATATAAAAGAGAGAATGCCAAAAAGAGACGAGGATTATTAATGGCACTTACACGTTTGTGTTGTAAATTTAATTAATAGACTCGATCTAATAGGGTATACTCCAATTATAAATCGTAAAATTATATTAGGCATTAGTGCTGATTATTTCTCATTGAAATATGCTCATTTAAGTTTACGGAGGTTCTGACGAAGTGGGTTGACTCAAGTTGTAACAGTACCTACTACTAAGGATCTTGGTCTTACGTTCGAGTTACACCAAGGGTAGACGTGAAAGCCTATTATCCCTACCCAGGTAGGGTGGGGATTGCGTAGTAGTAAGTATTTTCTTTTAATTTGTAATAAGTAGAGGTCATTAGTTTAGCCCAACTTTAAAAAAAAAAAAAAAAAAGTTTACAGAGGCTCTATTTCTTTTTCTTTTTTTTTTTCTCTTAACATCCCTCAATTAATAGTTAATTTATGACAAAAAAATCATATATAAAATGAAATAAATGGCCATAAATAATATTAAATAAATTACACTATTTTCGAGCAAAAAATAAATAACTAAAATCTTTTATATCAATCATACTCTTCCTTCTTAACACACCTTCTTAAAAAAATTTTGGTAAAACCCTGTAAAATCCGGTTAAAGTAAAGCGCAAAATAGATTTTTTCTAAAGTAATGGAATTGTTGTAATTTTGAATTTCTAGAATAAAATAAGCAAAATGTCTGAATTAATATTCAAGTACTATGGTGTTAGAAAATTGCTTAAAAGGGCTTCAGATTTTGATCTTCCTACATGAGAAGTCCTTGAGAGCACCAAAATGTCAAATTTCTGTCAAAGCTCGCCACTACTCCACCACATCTCTAACCAGCCGACACACTAGCCCACCATGACCATCTCCCTCCGACGAAGCCATGCTGCTAGGTCCTACCGGATTTCGTCACTGAAAAATGGAGATCGGCTTCTTTGAAATTTCCGGCTAAAACGAGATTTTTTGGCTACTAGAGCTTCACCAGACCTCCATTTGACTCACCTCTAGTACCGTTGGATTCATCTCGTCGTCACCGACTTCTTCCAAGTAGTTACATATCAAAATTCATCTCTGGTAAGTTTTTACCACTTTTATTATTTTTACCAACTATGTAAAAAGTGATATTTTCGTAATTTTTTTGTTAGGTAACTATTTTACCCAAGATAAATATATGAGGTAAAAAATGGTTGAAAATCATGAATAATTACAGTTGGTAGAAGTAAAAACGGTATTCGATAGTGTGGTAATTTTTAAATAGAAAGATGTGGTAGTTTTCTAATTTAGAAAAAAAATGATATTTTTGCAAAATTAAATAGTGTTGGATTAGAATATATTACTAATCAGATTTGGGCCTTAGGCTGAAATTAGAAAATTCTTCTTTTCCGAAATATTATTAACAAAATGACATTTTCAAAATTAATCAGTGAAGTTGATACCTTTTCAAACTACTTTTGAAAGTGATATTTTCTAAAACAATTATGTAATAATAATATTTTTTAAGTATTTCAGAATTTAAAATAATCAACAAAAATGATATTATTCTAAATTCTTTAAATGGTGGTATTTATGTAATTCTCAGATTTTTCTAGCGTAACTTTTGCTCAAGATCTCGAAAATGAGTTTTGACTTCGAATTTGAACTCAGTGAAATCGAGATATAAATTTTGATATAAAATATAACCATGTTTCGTAGTGCCATGAAAATTAGAATTTCGTGGTACAAAAATTGTACCATTTTGTGTGCCACAAAACGGTCCCGCGTTGGGATCCGTTTTGGAGGAGCTATATGTCTAACCTAGAATTTTTGGGTACTACGAATTCAGTGGCAACCTCTGTTTCCCCATTTAAAGCTCTGGTGGAAAAAATAACTTTTTCAAGTAGACTTATTAAGATTCGAAAACTACCATTCAAACACTCATGTGACCAACAGGAGTTTCTTCGAGTGTCGTTAGCTTGGTATTATTACCATATTGAGGTAAGGGTTCAATTACCTGATTTTATATCTATTTTATTTTATAATTGCATTAAAACTTATTTATAAAAAATCATGATTTCGCAATAGTTTGAAAAATTATTGAAAATTATTGGATTATATTGAGATTGGACTACGTGGATTATTTTACATATTTTTATATTATGATTATGGGGTAAAACAGCGGTTTACATCTTATGTTACAGTAAATCCCAGAATAATACCAAGATAGATTTTAAAACATGGTTTGATTCATGGATAAATGGTTATTATAAATTGTTACATGTTGTACATACCATAAGATCATATACTTGAGTTCCATTATTGCATCATAGTAGTTTATATCACTGGTGAGTTGTTGCAGTGCTAGGTGAAAGACCTAGACCCATGCATAGATTTTTGACTGATGCACCTACAGGTAGTGTCAGGATGTTGGATACCTCTGCTACAATTGTATTACAAGGTCGTGATGAGAGGATGAGAGCACACTCATATACATGGTTGATTTATGATATGTACAATTATGTGGATTTGATTTTGTTTTCGAATATGTAATTATGGGTACCAATTATTTTATAAACTTGATTTGATTTCGGAAAAGATATTACCTATGCAAGTTTGGTAAAATTGCATCCATTCAAAAAGGTAATTGAATTTTTATTGAGTATGTGAATGCTCACCCCTTTTACTTCTCCCACTTTTAGGTATATGTCTAATTAAGATAGTAATTCCTGTGGTCAGATGAGTTACATAGCTTGTATAGACAATTCTACTCTAAATCCCTAGTAGATATTCGTACTTTGTTATCCTTCTTTCCTTGTTCAGTTATTTAGCCAAGATTAGTAAGTGGATGTATGAGAATGATTTTGTTGTTAAATTGAGTATTTAAAATAATAAGTAATTTTATGTAACAAATTTTAGACATTGAACTAAATATCTCAGTTAAACTCAATTTATCAAAGTTTATGACTTCTCAACAAGTTCTAAAAGAGATAACTGACATTTTCTTAAACTTTGATGAGTATTTCTCTTATGAAATCAAAACTTATAAGTGTTTTAATGAATAAGTAATTTATAATGATTTGAAGATCAAAACGAAATTATCTAATACCTGATTTCTCTTATATTCTGTAAAATTAATATTTTATTATTTTTTCACTTAAAATTACTAAAAGTCATAGTTTTGGATTTTGGTCGTGACAGAAATGGCATCAGAGATTCAGGCTTCAGATCTGTCTAGATCTTGTCTATGATATTTTGTTGTATAAAACGGATTTTAGAAAGTATTTGACAAATAGCTCATACATCATTTAAGAATGGGCTAAATATGTTACCTTTACTCTAATTCATCTTGAATCTTTTATTCATCTTCCTAGAGTGAAGGTCTAATATCTTTGGGATGGTTATATCCCAGAAATTCTAGTCTCAGAGGTGTTAGGGTTTACACAAGACTAGTGGATTCTGATTCTATCAAAAATCTCTGGCTCAGATAGACATTCATTCTTATACTCATATTTCCATTATGGTGATAAGTTATATAAATCTCGTAGGATCTAAGATAGCAATTCGGTGTATTATATCTTGATTGTCTTGAGTTGACTTTATTTGTATAAATCTGATTGTTCCATTAATTTTGGTTTACCTTTATTTACTCAGTTTGAGTAAATAACAGTAATGCTTGTGTTGAGATGTTTAAATCGATTGTACTGTTGGCATGACATATTATTTATAGGTTGACAAATTGAATATGATTATTTTACTAAACTTCTACTTAAACATATGATAGATTTCAATAATGTGTACATGATGTTGGTGATCTCTAGATTGTTAAGTAATAAATGATGTTTCATTTATTAAGTCAAGTTGGGTTGACCTCCCTTTGGAAGTTTCAATTGAATAATTGAGAAATAGAATAATTAATTTAATTTGGCATCCTAAGTGTTGAGAACTCCTAGTGTTAGAGACTTGGGATGATTTCTCATTTGGGTTTTAAATAGAATAAATTTTTTTTGAATACTTAAGTATTGAAGAGACTTAAGTGATACGAACTAATGTATGACACTTTTATTAGAACTTTTAAATTCATAAAATTATCATTTTAAGTGAACAAAAACTACAAATTCATATGCCTAACTTGGTGTCTAATAGAATTTGAGTCATGTAAATTAATGTATGGTATTTCTTTTAGGAATATGAACTACGTTATTTAAAAAAAAAAAATCCCTGGGATTAAAAAATGTTTAAAGTTGGATGGTTATATAAAAGAAGTTATTTTCTAGAAACATGCTAGACAAGTTGGGTATGGCTTTCAAGGTATATATATATATATATTTTGTTATTTACTTAGATCAAAAAGTTTAACTATGACATAATCTATCATTTTTCCGCAACATTTTATAAAGTCTCTATCTTAAAAGTGTATTTCAAAACCATTTTTAATAAAATTGTTAGAGTGTGATGACTTCAAAGATATAAAATACAGAAACAACCTTACTAAAGTAAGTCATACCTAGAGTATTTTATAAATAAATAATTGTAGAAATGTGTTTAAAGTAAGTCATACCTAGAGTATTTTATAAATAAATAATTGTAGAAATGTGTTTATGTATGTGATATATCAGTTAAAAGAATGTGTGTTTGAATTTCTTGGATATATTAGAAATGTTTGAAAACTTTTGAGAAAGTTTTGGGATTTTAAGAAATCATATTAAATATGATTAAAAGAGAATTGACAAAGTCTATTATGGGTGAAAATTCTGATTGAAGTTATTAATATTGAGTTAAGTTTGTGACTCATTACTTGATTTATGTTGAACTCAAACATTATTGTGGTAGCATAAATAATGGTATTTGAAATCAGTCTATTCATGAGACTCTATAGAGAGTTGCTAAACTTTTGCTATTATATTTTTAGAAAGAATACTTGGAGTTCAGATTTGATTTACCAATAGTCAAAGTGAGACCTTATTGCAAACTAGTTTAGTATTCTTGTATGCCCCTGATTTTTGTATTGCACATTTTTTTAAAAAAATAATATTTTTGAACTGTTTTCGAATTAAAATTGAAATGAGGTTTGATGGGAGACAAGCATTGCTGCGGAAACGGTCTATTCTTTTGAAACCTTATTTTTGAGGCATTATAGCATTGTTGCTGGTTTTACTTACATTCTAAATATTTAGTCATTTTTATATAACTTTCCCTTATAATGAAAACTTGGAAATTCTTGGAGGTGATTGATGTTATTATCATAATTCAGTATTGAATGGAGAACTTATAAAGTCCTTGGATGTAAATATAATATAAACGATTACCATATGATATTATTATGGGTAAAAAAAAGACTTGGAAAGTCTTTGAGCTATATATATTATATGGATACTTGCATTTTATATGCTTGTATTATTAATTGTACTATGAACTCCTTTGTTGGAGTTTTCCAATCTGTTGTGATTCTAGTCTTGTCCTTGACTAAAGATATTTGGTATACTCGATTGCTTCTCACTTGTCCCGAGAAACTGTAAATGACTTATATCGTTATATCCTTATTATGGTTTCTAACCTTTCAACTTGTCTATCTTGTGTGGTATAATACAAGGGTATTGATTTCCATGTTGGATTCTTTTAGAGTTATTGAACTCAGTGATTATTTAGGACTAGGTTCTAGATATAGACAAATGGAATTGTTCTAGTGTGATATTAATCTGGTATGTTTAGAGAGACGCTATTGTTTATGTTCGATATTTGTTCTGCTACTCTAGTTTGGTGTCTAACAATCAGTACTCAGGTTATAAGAGTCTTGTATTATTGATTCTCGGTTTTGATTATCGTTACCACTCATATTTGTGTATTAACTTAAGGATATAATCTCGTTTCCTTGTGTCAATATCTATGTATCTATTGATGGGTCACCTTATGATTTTATACAACTTTGTGTACCTCTTTAGCATATGCCTTGTGTGGCATCGACATGTTGATAGTATTCTAACACCAAGTGGAGGATGTTTCACGCTCTTTATATGACTGGTGTTTGATTTGATCCTCCTATACCCTATCTTTGATAGTTCACTATCTTCATAATCATTACTTCTAATTATTTTTCTCATACTCCTTGCATTAGATTTGAATTTTGGGAGAAAATTCATTTAAGGAGGGGAGGATTTAAAATCCGGTTAAAGTAAAGGCTAAAAGAGACTTTTTCTAAAGTAATGGCATTGTTCTAATTTTAAATTTTTGCAATAAAATAAGCAAAATATCTGAATTTAATATTCATGTGCTATAATGTTAGAAAATTACTTAAAAAGACTTCAGATTTTCATCTTCTTATATAAGAAGTCCTTGAAAGTACCAAAACGCTAGATTTTCACGAGAGCTCGCCGCCACTCCACCGCACCTCCAACCAGCCGATGCGCTGGCCCACCCTAACCATCTTCCTCTGACGAAGCCATGTTGCTAGGTCCCGCCGGATTTTGTCGCCGAAAAATGGAGATCTGTTTCTTTGAAATTTCTAGCCACTGCGAGGTTTTTCGGCTACCAGAGCTTCATCGGACCTCCATTTGACTCACTTTTTGTACCGTTGGATTCGTCTCGTCGTTGCCGAACTCATCAAAGTAGTTACACGTCGAAATTCATCTCCAGTATGTTTTTGGTTAGGTAATTATTTTACCCAAGAAAAATATATGAGGTGAAAAAAGGTTGAAAATCATGAATAATTACGGTTGGTAGAAGTAAAAACGATATCCGATTGTGCGATAATTTTTAAATATAAAAATATAGTATTTTTCTAATTTATAACAAAAAGTGATATTTTTGTAAAATTAAGTAGTGTTGGACTAGAATCTGTTACTATTCAGATTTGGGCCTTGGGCTGATATTAGAAAATTGTTCCTTTCTGAAATATTGTTACAAAAATGACATTCTAACAATTAATCAGTAAAGTTCATACTTTTTCAAACTATTTTTAAAAGTAATATTTTCTAAAATAATTCTGTAATAATAATAATTTCTAAATATTCTAGAAGAGTGATATTTTAACAAATAATCAACAAAAATGATATTTGTCAAAATTTCTTTCAAAGGTGGTATTTATGTAATTCTCGGATTTTTTAGCGTAACTTATGCTCGGGACCTCAAAATATAGTTCTGACTTTGAATTTGGACTCAGTGAGGTCGAGACATGAATTTTGATATAAAATATAACTATATTTCATAGTGGCACAAAAAATAGAATTTTGTAGTACAAAAATTGTACCGTTTTGCATGCCACAGACCGATCTTGCACCGGAATTCGTTTTTGGTAAGGTATATATCTAACCTCATATTTTTGAGTACTTTGAATTCAGTGGTGATCTCTGTTTCTCCTTTTAGGCTCCGGTGGAAAAGTCACTTTTTAAAATGGACTTATTAAGATCCAGAATTTAATATTTGAATACCCAAGTAATCAACAGGAGTTTCTTCGAGTATCGTTGGTTTGGTATTATTACCTTATTAAGGTAGGGGTTCAATTACTTGATTTTATATCTGTTTTGATTTATAATTACATTAAAACTTATTTATGAAAAATCGTGATTTCACGATAGTTTGACAAATTATTGAAAATTATTGGATTATACTGGGATCGGACTGCGTAGATTATTTTACATATTTTTATATTGTGATTATACGGTAAACTAACGATATGCATCCTATGTTATAGTAAATCCTAGAACAATGCCAAGATGGATTTTAAAACATGATTTGATTCATGGATGTATAGTTATTGTGAATTGTTACATTTTGTACATACCATAGGATCACACACTTGAATTCTATTATTGCATTATAATAGTTTAGATCACTAACGAATTACTGCAGTGCTAGGTGAAAGACTTAGACCCCTGTGTAGGTTTTTGGCTGATGCACCTACCGGTAGTGTCAAGATATTGGGTACCTCTGCTACAAAGGTATTACAGGGCCGTGATGGGAGGATGAGAGCACACTCGTATATATGATTGATTTATTATATGTACAATTATGTAGATTTAATTTTGCTTTTGAATACGTAATTTTTCTGGGTATCAATTGTTTTATAAATGGATTTCGGAAAAGATATTAACCATGCAGGCTTTGTAAAATTGTATCTATTCAAAAACATAATTGAATTTCTACTGAATATGTCAATGCTCAGCCCCTTTACTTCTCCCACTTTCAGGTATTTGTGTAATTAAGATAGTAATTCTAGTGGTCAGATAAGTTGTATAGTTTGTACAGACAATTTTATTCTAAATCCCTGGTAGGTATTCGTACTTTGTTATCATTCTTTCCTTGTTCATTTATTTAGCCAAGATTAGTAAGTGGATGTATGAAAATGATTTTGTTGTTTAATTAAGTATTTAAAACAATAAGTGATTTTATATAACACATTTTAGATATTGAACTAAATATTTCAGTTAAACTCAATTTATTAAATTTTATGACTTCTCAACAAGTTCTAAAAGAGATAGTTGAAATTTTCTTAAACTTTAATAAGTATTTCTCTTATGAAATTAAAACTAATAAGTGTTTTAATAAATAAAGAATTTATAATGATTTGAGGATCAAAACCAAATTATCTAATATCTGATTTCTCTTATATTCTGTAAAATTAATAATTTATTATATTTTCATTTAAAATTACTAAAAGTCATAACTTTATATTTTCGGCTGTGACAAACCAAGTTTTCATAAAAAGATATTAATAAGATCAAATTCTTTTGAGTTAGATTAAGTTTTTATAGTAATGGATGAACATATTTGGAGTTATAAACCCATGATACTCTTTAATATTACAACCTTAAATGAGTTGTTCCACAACCTTTTCAAAGTGATATTTAGTCCGATCCTTCGGTTTTAAGAAAATTTTGTATTTCCAAAAACTTCTTTCTCTAAAAATTTAGAAATACTTTCAAGTTTAAAATCACCATTTTTCAGCTAAAATTCATGATTCGGTCAAAATCTTCATTAGCTCGACTGGATTGGGGCATTTGGGCTTTTTCAGGCAAATGTCGTAAAAAAAAAAAGAAAAAATAAAATAAAAGAGGATAAAAATAAAAATAAAAAAAGAAAATAATTTAACTTTCTAAATGTGAGTGATTTTGATAAATTAAGTCTACATTTTCCTAAAAACTAACTCAAGAACTCAAATTTTTTTTTTGAAAAATAAGAAAAAAAAAAAACAAAAAATTGAAGATTGATTAATATTTGGAATTCCTAAAAATTGGTCTATCTACTCTATCATAAGGGTTGAATTTTATCAAGATAGCAAGAAGTTAAAGAAGAAGAGGAATAAAAAAGGTGACAGATCCAGAAAACTAGTTGATGGAAAAGAATGTCATTTGATTTTATACTAATAGCTAAATTTGAAATAAATAACATTTAGAATATGTATGTTAAGAAAACGTTTGACCTTAAAATTTTTAGAGACAGGTCTATTGCGGGGAGGAGAAAAAAAATCGGCAATAGAGCCACCAAAGGTTAATTAGCCTGCCTTTCCTAATTCAATATATATATATATATATATATATGAATAAAATTAATTGGGTATATATAGATATATTTATATAAACGAAAATTAGGATGATTATGAAAAAACGAAAATAAGAAATAAAGAATTCCGTGTTTCCCTTCAAGTAAAAATATAGTGGAAAATTTATACTCGAAAAAAAAAAAATTTAAGGCAACTCAGAACGTGACAAGGATAGTAACAACTCCTAGCTAATTCTTAAACTTCAAGCAACTCCTATAGATTCCAAGCCTAATAAATGTCTTTTCAATAATTTGAATCAAAGCAATATCTGCATACATTATATATATAGCATCAACAATCTCTACATCTATATATCATATAAGCGTCTTCTCCAGTCAACTAAATTCTGTTCTCTCTCTTTCCTTTAATATTTCTCTTCTTGCTCAAAAATATGTCAAGCGTTACCACACCTGTAATTCCGTACATCTGCGAGGTATGGCAACCAGAAATCAACTCCACATTAACAACTTCAAACGACGACAATATTTGGTCAACACTGCCGGAGTTCTTGATCGATGTCTTCGTAACCTATACTAATGATGTCGTACGGCACAACTCATCACAGCATACGACATCATACTCCTCAAGGTACTTCCGGTTCACAAGTCAACGACACCATTTTTTGGAGAGCAGCATTTCATGGTCCATAATATCCAATATGCTCTCCCACATGTTGGTTCCCTTGCATGTTCAGCCACTCATGATCCAAAAGATTTCGACTAGCGCACGCGAGATCGCCTCTCAGCCCGAAAACCTAGGCTGCAAGACTATTCCTCTTGTGGTGGCCCTCGTCATAGAACGAGAGCCACCCGAGGAGGAGGAGGTGGAGGGAGAGGCCGATGAGCTGGAAGTTTCTAACGCAGTTGCAGCGGCCTTAGAGAAGGTGAGATTTGAAGGCTTTGGGGAGAATAATTGTGTGATATGTTTGGAAGAGATGTTGGGAGGGTGTGAAGCTGTTAGATTGCCTTGCTTGCATTTCTATCATGAAGAGTGCATATTAAATTGGCTTAAGAAAAGTAGTATTTGCCCCTTGTGCCGACTTACAATGCCTTAATTAGATTATGCATAACAACTAATCATGTGTAGCATAAAATGTGTACATTGTTATGTGCTTCTACTTAATTTGTTTCTTCATGGAAAGATACATTTATTAGTACAAATCTAAAAAATTTTGTTGATATATAGATATATGAATTGTAGATGGAGGTTTCAATCTGAACTCTTTCGGGGAAAACTTACTTTGTTACTTCTTGTTGAGGATCTTGAATTCGTTTAAGGAATATCGGCTTGAATTTTAAAACTACTTGAGTTTTTTTCTTCCAATTTTTGAGGGGTGAATACGTAATTTCTTACTAAATTTTTCTTTTTCTGAGAGGCGAATACGTAAATATTGTGCAAACTTGTTGTTACCTAATCTTATTTCTTTTTCTCAAAGGAATATGAAGGAAGAGTTTGGTGAAGTTGAAATTATCTTCATGAGGTACCAGAAATTATCACATATAGCTACTGACCTACAATAATGAAAACCTGGTCACTTGTTTGGTGTAGTGTTGTTTGTTTTTTTTCCTCTGTTTGACTAGCTACGGCATAACTAAACAAATAATTGTATACTTGAACAACAGCATAATAATATTCTAATATTAATTTGTTTGATGGCAGTCTGGAACAGATTCCCAAGAACCAATAAACTGATATGTATTGACTTTTTTTTGGAGTAATTTAGGCAAATTTTCTTGTGAATGTGTAGTAGTTTAATATTATTGAGTTGTTTTAGAATGCAAGGAATATCTTTTTGTCATTATTTTTGCGCACTACCAGCTTCGCATAACGACATATTTAATAGTTCCCAACTTTAAGTAAAACCTATGTATAGATTAGCTCAATTATCAGGAAAGAAGATGAATACAATAATTAATGGCAGATGTCATTAACAACCTCCAACTCAGATATCATTATAATTGTATATTTGTCCTCTTTATTTATTTATATTAAGGATGTCAAACCTACACCCAAAAATATACTCAAATGTAACAACATGTCCATGGAATGTTATAATTAAGGAGAATTCTCTTTTCCCACAATGGAAACAAATAATAGTATTCTTCTTGTCTAATTTTTACAAAAAATGCTAATGGACACCCGTGGTATTTAGCCAAAAAAAAAAAAAAACAAAAACAAAAGACCCCACACTATAAATTTTTATCTGAGGGGTACAGTAGTAGACTTCTGTTGCTGGTGCTATCACTAGAGTTGCCCTCTAGATTGCTTTTTAACTAATTCTAGTAAGACTTGCTTTTAGATGCAGATTAATTAATTCTCCAACTGCTCAATTTCCACTTGATTTATATTCCAGTTGGCTGAAAATTAATAAAAACCATATATAGCCGCCAACTTCTATGCTCATTATGTCGTTAGAGACATCAATAATAAACATTACGAACAAATGCATTTGGATGTTTAATTTCTTTCAAGTTTTCATATTTGAAGAATGAAAGAAGAGTATGAATAATGCATGACCCCTCTTTTAATAGAATTCGCCATTTTTAAAGGGTAATTATTTGTAAAAATCTCTCACAATTTTATAGAATCCAAAAAAAAAAAAAGAAAAAAAAAAGAGTACTTTAAGGAGGCACCACTACATGTACTATAGAAAGAGACTAGTGGTGGAATTTATAGGTTAAACTCATTCTCTATTAGTATGTTGTGAACTTGTGCGGCTATCCATTATACAGCAGAATCTCTATTAGAATGTAAGCTACCAGCTATGCATGATGGACTAATGGTGCCTCGAAGCAATTCTTTGAAAGGAAAAGTTTTTGGTTTGTGCTTCCAACAAGATCATTGATAGTATATCTATATATTATATATATATATAGGCACCAGTAGATTTTTTTTTTTTTTAACCTATGCATAGGTATCAATTTAGCCAATGAAAATTTAGCATGCACATTTTTTTATTGTAAAAGATAAGAGAGAGAAAGAGCATTAATGATGCACGTTTTTTCATGTACTTCATTATAGCTATTGGAT
>JXTB01000160.1:8733-28013 GCA_002914805.1 Parasponia andersonii | reverse complement strand
TACTTTTTACAATAAAAAAATGTACATGCTAAATTTTCTTTGGCCAAATTAATACCTATGCATAGGTAAAAAAAAAAATACCTACTGGATTGGTGCCCATATATATATATATATATACTTAGTTTGCTAGACTTGCCCAGTGTAGAAAGTTTAACCTCGTGTACTATATTGATGCATCACATTAACTAATTGAGTAAAAGCCAAGAGTGCAAAGATGTCAAAGAAGTCAAAAAAATTCTCTCTTCCCTTTAGAGATGGTGGAGGTGTAGAGTTGTTAGTGAGAATACTATTGTATGCATTTGGCAATTGTTTAGGTGGGATTTGTGGATGTTTTCTTTTTGGCCTATCAGAATAGTCAAAAAGTATGTGCGAGGAAAGATGAAACTACTACCTTAGCATAAGATGAAGAAAAAGCATGCTACAAGTCATTCATGTTGACATGACATAGCTTCAAAATTGCTAAACACTACAGCCCCGCTTCTATACTTCCAAGTCTAATTTTTAATTTCGGGAATGATGTATGAACGTGTTTTGAATTTTATCGACTCTTCAAAGTTTAAACCTTATTCAAAATTTCTATACTGTCAAGTCTAATTTTTAAATTTGGGAATGATATATGAACGTTTCTATACTTCCAAGTCTAATTTTTAATTTTGGGAATGATATATGAAGGTGTTTTGAATCCTATTGACTCTTCAAAATTTAAACCTTATTCAAAATTTTTGTTCATGCTTAAGTTCAAACCTAAAAATCCACTCATTTGAAATTTACAATTCCAGGAGGATACTCTGGTTTGGTTTAAAGAAATCGAAGTAATATACAAATATTTGCTCAAATTCATCCACTTACTTGGGAATGACGTGTCTTCGACGAAAAACTGAAAAAGAAAGCCTCCCAAGAGCCCCGTTCCAAAGACACATATGTATCCTATAACTGTATCATCATATCAGTGATGGCACGCATGTCAGTTAACTCTTCTTCTGTGATTAATTTTACAAGTTACCGTGGATAAATCAAATAGCCAAGATCAAACCTGTAGCAGTCTTCACATTAGAAAACATTGCAGCTGCTAGAAAAGCCAGTGAAATTTGCAAGTTGATATAGATGAAGTAGAAAACAAATTGAATGCTGTAGTCATTCAGTGTGAAGAACTTTAGCCCTGCAAGGAAGTCAGCTTCATTTAAAGCCATTCAAAGAAACATTGTATTAAAACCAGTACGAAGTGGTTAACTTGTTACCTACTACAGAGCCAAATATCACAAAACACAGCGTGTAGATTAATGAAACGGTTAAAAAGTAAGCATATGAAATCATCCAATAAGGGCCATCACCAAGCCCATGCATTTTCATCATGATTCTCAGGTTTTGTTGTTTCTCATAAACCAGTGCTGTCAACACGACCTATGCCAAAAGAACATGCGAAGGATTAAGATCAGAAATAAATTATCTATAAAAGAAAAATTATCTGAAAAAAAAAAAAGAAAAAGAAAAAAGGATTGTTTATAACATAACCATCAAATATTGTTTATAACATAACCATCAAATACTACAAGGATGCCTTTTTATCTTCAATTTAATCACTAACTTCTCAAAAAAACATCTATAATCAGACAAGTTCTTCAAGATAAGGTTTACATTCAATTGTATAGGGTTTAAAGGGAAGCGATGATGCAATTAATGTACTGTAAATGATTTGACAAATTTAGTTTGGAGGATGACAATCCAAATAGAAGACACTTAACTGTATTTGAATTGACCATCATTAGGAAATTCCCAAGAAAAATTATGTTGGATAAAGTATTACCTCAAAAAATGACAAGTCAGGTTGTGTGAAATAATATGGACAAGTTCAATTTTCGTCTTAGGAGCTATGTTTCAATTAACTTAACGGAATCTAAGTCATGCATTGTCTGTCACTTCTGTTGGAAATAGGAGGCTTTTAAGGCTAGAAAGGCTAAGGAAAAAACTAAAGAGAATTTTGGTGGAAGAGAATAATTTTTATTACTACTTGAATTGTTTCTCTTTTGCTTGATACAAAATGGGGGGAGGAACACTCTATTTATACTACTTTAAGGATGATTCTAGATGTTGCATGTAACCTTCACCACCTAATTAATTATACAATATACAAGAATAATCTAGCAAATACAAAAATACTCTAGAAACTTGGATATTTAACTATGGGCTATTAGACACACACACCAAAACAAGTCCAACTCATAACACAAGCCCAAATAACTAAACTATGGCCCAATGGGTCACAAAAAAAGGTTTATTTCTAATACCCCTTAAACTTGATTTATGACACCTAGTAAATTTCTTAATTTAAGAAAATCTTCATGCTTGAGTGGTTTGGTGAAAATATCTGCCACTTGGTCTTGAGTCTTCACATACTTCAGTTGCATATCCTTTCTTGCAACACATTCCCTTATATAACAGTAGCGGGTATCGATGTGCTTGCTTCTATTATGAAAGATGGGATTCTTTGCCAAAGCAATTGTTGATTTATTGTCAACATAGATCTCAGTGAGTTCATTTTGCGAAATGCATAGTTTCTTCAACAAGTTTCTTAGCCAAATCATATGACAGACACATGTTGTAGCTGCAATATATTCTGCTTCACAACTTGAAAGTATGACGATTGGTTGCTTCTTAGACATCCATGTGAAAGCAGTTTCTCCCATGAAGAATATAAAACCACTTGTACTCTTTCGATGATCTAAGTCTCCACTCCAATCACTATCACTATAACCCACAAGATTATAGTTATTAGATGATGAATATCGTAAGCCAAAGTTAGTTGTACCTTTAATATATCGAATGATTCTTTTGGCAACTTTCAGGTAAGTGATTGTTGGAGATTCCATGTAACGACTGACCAAGCCTACAACATAGAGAATATCAAGTCTTGTGCAAGTCAAGTAGCGCAAACTTCCAACTAAGCTCTTGTAGAGTGTTGGATCCACTTTTTCTCCTTCATCATGCTTTAATAGCTTGACTCCACATTCGATCGGTGTATTGACAGTCTTGTAATCATTCATCTTGAACTTCTTGATGATCTCTTTGGCATAGCCTTTTTGTGAAATGAAAATTTCATCTTCTTCTTACTTCACTTCTATGCCAAGATAGTAACACATGAGTCCGATGTCAGTCATCTCGAGCTCTTTTGTCATTGTTTTCTTAAATCTTCGAACATGGATGGATTACTCCCCGTGAAGATCAGATCATCGACATAGAGGCACACGATCAAGATATCTCCATCTTTTACTTTGATGTATAATGCATGCTCATAAGGACATTTAATGAAGTTGTTATCTTGGAAGTACTTGTCGATGCGGCTATTCCATGCTCTTGGTGCTTGCTTTAACCAGTACAGGGCCTTCTTCAACTTTAGGACCTTATCTTCTTGTCCCTTAATCTCATACCTAGATGGTTGCTCTATATAGACTTCCTCTTTAAGGACTCCATTTAAGAAAGCAGACTTGGCATCTATTTGATGAATTTTCCATTTATTTTGAGCAGCCAATGAGATAATCAAGCGTACCGTTTCTAGACGGGCGACAAGAGCAAATACCTCATCATAGTCTATGCCAGATCTTTGACTGTATTCCTTCGTAACCAATCTTGTCTCATATCTCTCCATTTTTCCTTTAGCATTCTTTTTAACCTTGTAAACTCATTTCACGTTGATTGCTTTGTGCTCTTTTGGAAGTATAGCAAGCTCCCATGTATCATTCTTTGTGATCGCTTTCATTTCTTCATCCATCGCATCTCGCCACTCTTTACTTTGTATAGCTTCATCAAAGCTTAATGGTTCACAATCAGCAAGAAGGCAAAAGAGAGTCAGGTCATTTTGATTCTCAGTCACCTCATATATCTCTTGTAAGCTAATTAATCTTGGTATCCTTTCACTTGAACTGCTGCTTGAAGACGATCCTGGTATTGTTTCTTGATGAGTGCTTGTCATTGATGAAGTAGGTGGGGTAACAGGCTCTTGCAGTTCTTCTCTTACTTGCTTCATTCTTCGTTACTCGCTTCATTCTTCGTTACTCGCTTTCTTCTTCAATGCATGGTAAGAAGTCATAATTTCCCTCTTGTGTGTGCCATTCCTAGGTGCTTTCTTCGTCAAACTCCACATCGTGACTAATAATAGTCTTGCCATTGTTTGGATTACAGAACTTGTAGCCTTTTGAGTTAGAGTCGTAGCCGATAAAGATAAACTTTTCACTTTTATCGTCGAGTTATGTTCTCTTTTCATTAGGCACGTGAGCATAAACTATGCTTCCAAACACTTTTAAGTGAGAGATTCCAGGCTTTCTTCTGCTCCAAGCTTCTTGTGGCGTCTTTCTCCGTACACTTCTTGTTGGAGAGCGATTTGACAGGTAAAGTGCACAAACTACAGCTTCAGCCCAAAACTCCTTTGGCATTCTTTTGCTCTTGAGCATACTTCTGGTTGTGTCTAAGATTGTTCTATTCTTCCTTTCTGCGACACCATTCTGTTGAGGAGATCTTGGTACTGTTAAAGGACGGCAGATGTCATTGTCTTCATAATACTTCTGAAACTCGTGGGATGTGAATTCTCCTCCTCTATCAGATCTCATTGCCTTGATACTTCGACCACTTTCCTTTTCAACAAGTGCCTTTAACTTCTTGAATTTTTTTAACACTTCTAATTTCTCCTTCAAGAAATGTACCCAGGTCTTTCTTGAAAAATTATCAATAAAGAGGAGAAAATAGTTACTCTTACCAAGAGAGCTTGGTCTTCTTGGACCACACACGTCGGTATGTATGAGCTCAAGCGGTTTATGGGCTCGGGAACTCGATTCTCTTGGAAAGCTTCTTCTAAATTACTTTCTCAATAAGTATCCTTCACATAATTGGTCAGGTTGACTGATAAATGGTAGACCTCGAACCATCCCCTTCTTTGCTAGTAATTCTAGGCTGCCAAAATTGAGATGTCTAAATCTTAGATGCCAAAGCCATGATTAATCTTTGTAGCAAGCCTTTAGACATTTTTCTACGTCATTTTGAATGTGTAAGAAGAACATTCTATTTTTTGTCATTGGCACCTTGGTGATTAACTTGTTTCTATTGTCTCTTAAAGAAAGACTATTTTCTTTCGTGTGAATATCATGCCCTTTCTCTAAGAGTTGGCCAAGACTCAAGATATTACTCTTTATGTCAGGCATGTAGTAAATGTTTAGAATAAACTGATGTTTTCTATTTCTCAAGCATAGGAGAACTTTACCTTTGCCTTTTACTGTTGCCTTGGAATCATCTCCAAATGAAACATTCTCAGTCACCAACTCGTCAAGCTCTACGAACATATCTCTTCTTCCACACATATGATTGCTTGCTCCGCTGTCAAGATACCATATATTTTCTTGGTACCCATTGATCTCCTTGCATGCTAACAACAATATATCTTCCTCCTGTCTTTTATCTTTAGCATAGTTGGTTCTTTCTTGCAACTTCTTTGGAGCTCTACATTCGGAAGCATAATGACCATATCTCTGACAGTTGTGACACTTGATTTGGGACTTGTCATGCCAACGCCGTGGGTTACCTCTTTTACGACCTCTTGTCAAACTTTCTCGTCTATCTTCATTTTCATAATTGTTGTTGAAGCATCATCTTCCTCCTCTTCCACGTCCACGACCTCTTCCTTGGCACGGCCTCTTCCACGTCCTCGTCCATTGCCGGAATCTTCTTCTTTCTCTTGGAGTTGAGTCTTAAGGAGTTGCTCATTGAAATTTTTCATCTTCTTTTTCTTTTCTTCGTGGGCTTGCAAGGAACCCAAGAGTTGTTCTGTCTTCGTGGCTCTTAAGTCTTTGGTTTCTTCAATGACAGTAACAATATTCTCGAATTTTGGATCTAACGATCGAAGAATCTTTTCCATGATTGTAACATTTTCTAGTTTCTCACCATTTCTCTTCATTTGATTGGAAATGGTCAGAACTCTAGAAAAATAGTCAGAAACTGACTCAATCTCTATCATGTGTAATAAATCAAACTCTCCTTTTAGAGTTTGAAGGTGGACCTTTTTGACCTTTTCTTCTCCCTTTTATGAAATTTGAAATTTCTCTCATGCTTCCTTAGCGGAGGTTGCACTCAAGATTTTCTCAAACCCGTCGTTATCTAAGACCTAGTAGATGAGGAAGAGAACTTTTTTGTCTCTCTTTCTTGAATCTTTTAAATTATCCTTCTGTATTGAAGATAGTGTTGCCTCATCTCTTAGCTCTTCGTAGCCTTTCTCTACTACTTCCCAAACATCATGTGATCCAAGAACTTTCATTTTGATAGTCCAATTATCAAAGATGCTGCCTTGAAGTAGTGGAACTTGAAGAGATGCTAAACTGGCAGTAGCCATAACTCTTAACAGAGTGAGCTTTTGGAAATTTCGACTACACAGATAGATTCGAAATGTCGAAAAATCTTAAGATTAACTTGTATATCGACTTGGTCAAAGTCAACATTCAGTCAACGGTCAACGCCGGCCAACAGGTTGGTCAACGGCTCCGACGGCTTAGTCAACGGCACGGTCAAACGGCTCTGATGGCTTAGTCAACGGTGCGATCAAACGGCTCTGATGGCTTAGTCAACGGTGCGATCAAACGGCTCTGATGGATTAATCGACGGCTCTGACGGCTCGGTCAAACGGCTCTGACTCGGCCCAACTCAGTGAGTTGACTCAGTTTGTGGTAGCAAACTTCCGACGACTCATTCAGACTCGTTCTGACTCTGATTGAGCTGATTTTTGCGGCAACGTGTTCATCTCGTCGAGCTCTTCGATTTGATATGTAATAGTAGTATGTTTAGAACAAATGGCTAATACTCTCAATCTCAAGAATTCTTTTTTGATGTAGAAAATCAGTCAAAACTACAACCACAGAGTATACTTAGAATTTCAAGAGAACTCACAATCTTGCTCTAATACTACTTTGTTGGAAATAGAAGGTTTTTAAGGCTAGAGAGGCTAAGGAAGAAACTAGCGAGAATTTTGGTGTAAGAGATGAATTTGTATTACTACTTGAATTGTTTCTCTTTTACTTGAAACAAAATGGGGGGAGGAGCACTCTATTTATACTGCTCCAAAGATGATTCTAAATGCTCCATATAACCTCCACCACCTAATTAATTATACAAAATACAAGAGTAATCTAGCAAATACAAGAATACTCTAGAAACTTGGATATTAAACTATGGGTTATTAAACACACACCAAAACAAGGCCAACTCACAACACAAGCCCAAATAACTAAACTATGGCCCAATAGGTCCCAAAAAAAGGTTTATTTCTAACAACTTCAACAAAAAGGACATAACATTACCTAAGCGTAAGGAATTTATAAGATATTAAATATGGGAAAATGAAAATGTTATTTATGACTGCATAAACAGCCACGAGGAAAGATAAAATAGCAGTAAGTGTCAAGTTGTAGAAAAATCCCTAGCCACTGTGAAATCCTTAATACTTGGAGCAAGTGCAATGTGTATGAAGAATACATCACACACATACTTGGAGCAAGTGCAATGTGTATGAAGAATACATCACACACTTACAGGAAAAAGCTGTATGATGACCCACGTGAAGAACAGTGTACCAAGGATGGATGAAAAGTCCAGTCTGAGTCGGCTTTCATGTTTTGGCATTTCTTTGACGAACTCAAATTCAATTTTCATACCAGGCCCTTGCAGATATTGTAGGTAGGCATTGGATGCCTGTTAATGAATGAATCAAAAGTATTAGTGTAAATATAATTCAATACCGATAACAAGATAAACACATAAGATTTGGTGAAGAAAAGGATTTGAAGCTTTAATAAGCTATGAGAACACAGTAACTGGAATGATATAAAAATTATGCTATAATTTTATGGGAAGCCTCAGCTAACCTCGTATTATATAGTGATCAGAGATGCATCAGGTCCTAGGCATTTTAAGAACAAAACACAAATAATGGTACTCCTCAACAAATATTGAAAATTACAATAATAGCATCTTGCAGCCAAGCTTTTAAGACCTATCTGTTAACATGAGTGCATTGCTCAATTAATCCATTAAGCCAATTATACTGCTAGTTTAAGAAATGGAAACATTTAAAAGTTCAGTACACTCAGAAATACATAAAGAATCTCATAAATTCATTATTGAATGTGTAGTCCACAAAAGGTGGAGTAAGACAACTACAGCATCATCAATTTTTTCAGCTGGACAAACGTCAAACAAATTCCTTTTGAACAAGTTATCTTGAAAATAAATAAACATATATATATATATATATGTATATATTAAAAAAGAACACTTTTCAAAGAAAACTGTTCAAAGAATTAAGAAAGTTCTTGAATCCCAGGACTTATTGAAAAATATGAAGAAAGTGCATTGACTCTCTGGACAACATGTCATAATTTAAAAAAAAAAAATGGAAAAGGGGAGGAGAGGGGGTTTTAAAAGCATTGTCATAGCCTGCCAGCATTATCACAAATTTCTTAACCAAAAATATTCACAGCTTGTTATCTAAGAACCATTTAAACCAATTTACTATCCAATAATAATTTTCACCATCCATTCATTCCACATAAAGAAGATTAACAGATTTTGTAATTGCTATTAGAACAATAAGAAAATATCACAATGTAAAGTAGTAACTACATACCAGATTCACTGAACGTGGGACCCGTAGCAATCCAATAGGAACATTGCCTGAATCATTCTTATACGTTGAATTGTACCATATACTCACATTAAAATTATTCCGATTTGTGTTCAAGAAGTCATAAGCTGTAAGAATACACTGTCAATATTACAGGTCACAATAAAACTTAAGACAACATCCAGCACTAAAGTTAGAATACATCAAGTATATTAACCTGCAAGTATCTCATTAATCTTCCTCTCTGAATTTCCTTTTCGGTAACCTTTATATAGCTCATTGTTGATCTCAGAAGAACTATTGCGCCACAAATGCAAACCTTGAACACATCTGATCTCTGGAATTTATAATTGTAATTAACTCCATAGCATGCTATACATTGGAAAAAAAAAATTCACAGGGCACATTTAAGATCAATTTATAAGATTCTCAATTTTCACGTGGAATAAATTTCCACCTATGGCTTTGAACAAAGATATATTGAAGATGACACACCAAATGAAATGTTCGCTGGATTTGTTCAAGGTATAACAATAAGTATAAAGAGATTAGTCATCAACCTAATATAGCTACATAGAGAGGCAAAAGAAATCGGGCATCAAGCCCCAATAGCAAAGAAATCAACTACTCACTCCAATTTGCTTTATTCCTCCATAAAGATTGTGTAATACACGAGCAGTAGGCACCTCTTAGTTTCTATTGTTTTTCATTACATCAGATTTTCTTACGGTAACTTGGCACACTAGTGGGCTGAAACTTTTATCTGTTTACATTTCTTTTTTAAAAATTATTGATCATAATTGTAAGTACTGATTTCTTCACACATCAGCACATTCTATTTCTTTTTATTTTATTTTCTTTTTTTCTTTAGCATCATACGGATCTGTAACTCTGTGAGCCAGGGGTGTCTTTATCATTTAAAATCCATATTCTTGCAACATTAATAGGGACCCAAATTGCATTGTAAGAAATCATGCATAGAAGGGTAAAAGTATATTTTACCTTGTTTTCTCACAAAGGACAATATTGGAACATCAGCAGAAAATGTAGAGTTCTGTGTGCACTGACTTTGCACATTATATATGGGAAGATCCGAATAGAAAGCCGGGTCAAGAAAATTGGAGTACTGGGGCTTAGATTCTGAGCCCTGAAACATTTAAAGAGAGAGGGACACAGGAACAGAGAAAGGGACACAGAGAGATGTCAAAGTCTGAAAAGTGATCAAGAAGATAAGCAAGAAATGGTACTAGATACATTACTGCTGATAAAGCAATAAAGGATTTTGAAAAAAGAAGAGCTGAAAACAAAGGAAGAGAAAAATATGACTTACTGCCACAATATTGGCTAAGCTGTCTGGAAAAGTTGAGGAATTCAGAATCACAGAGCCTGTTAACATATTCCCAGCCAAAACTACCACAAAGCATAGGGTAAATATTGATAATCGAATAAATATTGGTCTCTATAATCCGTTAGGCGAAGAAATTTGCAGAAACCCAAATTAGTGTATTAAAGACATATGTGAGAGAGTCATAATATTGATTTTCAAGTAAATATTGATCTCTATAATCTGTCACGTGAAGAAACTTTCAGAAACCAAAATTAATGTATTAAAGACATATGAGAGAGAGTCATACTTTCTCCAAGAGATTGATTATTGCCAGTAAAAAGTAGAGTAACAGGACATGAACCAGTCCTTTTACAAGACTCATTTGGCAAGTCGGAAAATGGAATAACATCAGATGTCACAGCACGATATTCAGGAGCTGGTACTTGCAACAACGGAGGCCATTCTGGTGGTTTAGGAATGGCACACCAGGACCCTTGATCCAAAGTTGAGTATTCCAACCCACATACTTCCTCACATTTACCATCTCCATTAGTATCAATACAAGTGCAACCACATTTGTTTTCAGGCTTATCAAGTTCATGGTTGACCAAGCTTTGGATGAGAACAAGCAATAGGCAGAGAATAAATGGAAACGAAATGAGCCGAATATTTGTCTTTATGTTTCTTTTCTGCAAAAAGAACATAAGCCCTTATGATCAGAGACTGTTTTTCATAATTCAGAAATATAGAACAGGTGTATACATTTCAAACCAGATCAAACTTTTCAAAACCAATAAAAGAAAGTCAGTATCTTATTTTCAATTCTTACGCGGATTTAGTTTCTTGTCACAGTAACGACGAAATTGATATTAAGAACATAACCATAATACATTTTCACATTCTCCTTGATGGCTTTTTTCTTGTTTTCATAAAGCTAAGTTCTTCAGTAGAAAAAATAACTTAAAAATTAAGTTTCCCAGGAGATTTAAGTGAAGTTCACCCATAAACAATATTATCTGAATATGGACATTATAGATATTACAAATTCTTAATAGAGATCAATGAGAAATAAAGTTCTCTGTCTATTTTCTAATTACAGAATATATTTGAAATACTAAATTTCTTTTTTTTTCCCCCTAAAAGGTAAGACAAAAGTTTAAATTGTGATATGCTAAATCTTATCCTATCAATAAGAATTCGTTAGATTCTTTATCATTTGTTTGAAAAACAGAATTTTAACCTTAATAAAAAGAAATTCATAATACAGCCAACCGAAAAAGGGTACAAAATTTATCAAAATACACCATAAATTTACTATACAGATAGCCAACGTAAAAAAGGGTACAAAATTTATCAATATGCCCCTTAAATATACCCAGGAATTTCACTATACAGATAGCAAATGGAAAAAAGGTACAAAAATGATCAACATACCCTTTAAACATAACCCCCAAATTTACTATTCAGATAGCCAACGGATGGAAGGTAAAAAATTTATCGACATTCCCTTTAAATATAGCCCAGAAATTTACTATACAGATAACCAACGGATAAAAGGTAAAAACTTTATCGACATTCCGTTTAAACATACCCCAGAAATTTACCATACAGATAGCCAAAGTAAAAAAGGTACAAAATTTATCAACAAAAATACAGCCCAGAAATTTAATATACAGATAGCCAACGGTTTATTAAAAAAGAAATACAAAATTTATCAACATACACCTTAAATATAGCCCCGAAATGTACTATACAGACAACCAAGGGAAAAAGGGTGGAAAATTTATCAACATACCCCTTAAAAATACCCATAAATTCACTATACAGATAGCCAACGGATTAAAGGGTACAAAATTTATTAGCATACCCCTTAAATATACCTCTTAAAAGAAAGGTCAGAAGGAAAAAGAAAAAGGTGAAGTGTAAAGGAAGAGTAGCCCTTTGATCAATCATAGAATAAGAACTCAACACATGCATCAAAAATGAAGACACCAAAGAGAAATACAAGCTTAGAATCTAGAATCCAGTTCCCACATTCTCATACGCTTTTCATTATAAATATATATATATATATATATATATATATTGAGAGAGAGAGAGAGAGAGACCTGAAAAGTTAAGTTCTTTCTGAGGAGAGCATCGGCTTGAGTCCAGAAGCTAGCAGGGCCATGAGATGTTTCCGCCATTGAAATTTGCAGAGAGCTTTACAAAAAGATAAAAATAAAAATCTGACCGGTAACTGGAATTCTCCGGTGAATACCTAATATTCAAAAATTCCAACAAGACTGGAGTTTGATCGTCCTACGTTGAAATGGAAAATATTTCTTGAAGACTGTGTTCTGTGCTTCGTGGACTTTCGGAAATGAAACACAAACTTTGGCCAGCCAACCAATACATGGTTTTATAGTTCCCACTACTATGTGTATGTGGACTCTCCGGTGTAACCGAAACGACCATTTTGTCCCTACTCTTTGTTTTATTTTCAACGAAGGGATCAGTACCGTATTTACGCTATACCGAAACTACCCTTAATTGAATGACTCTTTTGCCCTTTACGCGTTCATAGCGGCGATTATTCCAAACATGGGTCCGAAATCTTGAATAAAATACTCACAAACAAAAAGGACAGGTAGGGTCCTAGGGTGTTAACAAGTGAGGCTCAGGTGTGTACGTGGATTTATTGGTTTCATATGAAGATTAAATTAAACAATTGATCAAGAGCTCAGCCCTTACTAAATTACTTTATTGTATTGAATGACGTACTTGATGGCTCCAAAAATAATCAGTTTTATAACGTTTGAAAAGATGTGCAATATCTCTTGGGATCATCTGGCATCTAATTCTATTATATTATGCTCATTAAAATAATCAATTAACTAGATTTTAGACATTTGACTCTTCAACTTTTTAACAAGCTGAGCAATGAAAAAAGCAACATAATCATTTCGGCAAAAGCCCAAGCAGTGAAGGTTATTCTACAATAATACGAAAGGACAAACTTATTTGAGCCAGGGATAAATTTGAGTCAATTTGCCAAACTGAGTAGATGCATTTTGTATCATTAAAATCACGGTGGAAACTAATATTTTGCTATAACACATTTTATCATATTTTCAGTCTTGAAAAATAACTTAAATTCAGTTTTGGTTCTAACTTTCCATATGTTTAAGATTTTGACCTTAAACTATGTTTGGATATCAATTTGATCCTTGAACATTCAAATGTCACATTTTACTGTACCAAATTGTGTTTTTCTTGTCTTAATATTGGCATATGGTGTTAATTTGAACAGTCCTATTATAACTCGGGAATCAAAAATGGTAAAAATATATAATTTAGGATAACAAAATGAGACATTCAAAGGTTCAGAGACTAAAACTAAGACATAAATAATTCAAGAACTAAGTCTGGACATTTCAAACATTGACCAAATTGAGATTTGGGTTAATATTCAAATGACTAAAAATAGGATTGATGCTAACAGAATTAAAGATTTATTAAGCTCATATTACTGAGTGATAAATCATGGATAGCTCTAATAGTGACTACAAAAGACAAAATTTCTAAATTCAATACACACACGAAGTTTCTTACAAGACACCGGGAAAGGCCTACAACTTTCTATAAAATAAAATGAAAGTTAGTACAGAATGGAGCAGTGGTTTGTTAGTAATTGAATTAATATTTAATGCCAATGAATCAAATCAAAAACTACCTACTCCCTAAAATCAATTTTCAAGGTAACTTGTCTAATATTATGCACCTAAATGAATTTTGAATCTTTAAAAGGGTCTAAAAAATTATAGTTATAAAAACAAACTTACATTTCCAGGAAAAGAGGAATGCCTTCTTGTGGTTGCAAACCGAGTTGAAAACTGAAAAACGCGTGCTAAGAATCTAAAATCCAAACTTAGTGTAAGCATGCCACTTTTGTCAAGATTTTATAGGCATGAAATTTGGACAATATGAGTGAAAGCGATATGTTAGTGTTCTGATACATCACACTTACATATAGTACGGGGAAAAATAAAGTATAATTTTGGAAAGTTTTACTTTTATGAAGGTCAACATATGATGACGACAAATACTATGTGTTTGAGCGGTTTTTACCAACTGTCCACGTGTCTCTGAACCGCTGGTGTTGAATTCTCCAACTGTCCATGTGTCCTTGTTATCCTAAAGAGTTTTTGACTTCAGTCAAGGTCGGAGAGGCGGGGGTGGCCACCTGCAAAGACTCTCTGATGCTTAAGTCAGATATTCACCCCTGAGATTGAGTAGCAAAGATTCAGTTTTTCTCTGTATGAATATATCTATTTTTCTTGCTTATGAACTTTTTAGATGTTTCTTTTTTGTATGCGTACATGCCTCTTTTTTTGGGACGCATGGCTCATATATATATGGTCCTGAGATCGTGAACTACACGGTTCCCGGGCGAGATTTGGACAAATCGATGTTCTGTCAGGACGGCTTGTCCCCTGCGCACACCTACTCAAGATCGCATTAAATACTCTGTCTGGATCTGGAGTTGTGAGTTGTTTTCCATTGTATTCTAGTAAAAGACCCTTGGGGCTTCCGACCCCCCAGCTGTCGAGGTGAGAATCGGACTGGGCCGAGTCTATCCAGGGTCTGGGATGGGCTCGGCCTTAACCTCGGACAGCCCAATGGTCGATGTGGAATCACGTGCAATCCGCGTGGCTTTTAACTAGTCACTCTCAATAACTGTCGGACGGTGAGTCCTGTTTATGACCTGTTCTGCCACTTAACCATACACGTGGTGTATGATTTGGGAACAAGTCCCACACTATGATATCTATGTGTATTATTATTGGAAAGACCTACTATGTTGGATAACTTTAAGCACGTAGAATATGGCTCCTTAAGGCTTAAGTAATAGCACGAAGACTAGGAAATATTTTAGTGTTATGCATAACTCCGAAACTAGTCAAAGATCATTTTATAATTGTTTTATACATTAAATATCAGAATTGCACAAGAGAGACAGAGACAGACAGAGAGAAATGCTGAAAGTACTTGGTCTCCATGTTTATACAATTATAATATCTGGTGATTCCTTTCGAGTAAAATAGTCTAAAAAGGAAAGAGTTACAACTCCTAACGCAATTCGAACTATCAACGTTGAACAGATTTTGTTCACTTCGGTGCATCCCAAGAGAACATCGGCAAGGCATCTTCATTCAGATTTAATTTCGAATACGCGCAAACGAGGGAGTTATATAGAAACTGATGTGGTTGAGGAATTTTATCGAACACCTTGCGACCATCGCTAATTGCAGACGAATCGATGAGTCTTTTAACGAAAAGTAGAGCTAGATCCAGGTAGTTAGTGATTATCAGAGTGTGAACTTGCTTCAGCTGCTTTAGATTCAAAGAGGAATGGAGTAAACTAGTCAGATAGCGCTCCATATATGTGGCCATGAATGTTTGAGATGCTTTGCTCTGTAGTTTTGGCAGGAACGAAGAACCTGGAAACTAGCCGTTCTTTAAAGGTATATATAGTAGGGACGATGTGGCGGTACAGTTTTTTAAGTTCAGAGTTTTGACTCTTTTTACGACTCAATAGGAAAAATGTCCAGTTTTATTTATTTATTCGCTCAAAAAAGGCGAAAAATATCGTACTCGCAGCAATTTTAGAAAAAGAACTCGTCTTTTAAAATTTTTTTACGAAACATTCTTTTTAAGATAATAACACGATCAGACTCGACTCTATACTTGACAATTCAGAAAGATTATTTTGCATAGAATTTTTGAAGGTATGCCCTTTATTAAAAGTCATTATCAAAAGCGTCTAATTTTCCCAAAATTTAATAATGGGCAAAGAAAAATTTTTAAATGTTATATACACAATATCCTCTTATAAGTTTTAACATGTCACTGTGTTAAAATACCTCCACAGTTTTGTTTATGCTTTTGTTTTTAGAATCATTGATCGACTTAATTTTTTTCTTTAATTTGCTGTTTCTATTTTGTAACCCAATTGTGTTTCTTTGTTGTTACTTGTTCTCCGCGACTTAAATTAGAAAATGGTTGTCACATATGTAATAATTTAAACTAAATATTATGGAATCAAAAAAAAAATTTAACTAAATATTAATGAGTCCAAACGTCACAATATATAATAATACGTTTCATTCTAATGTGCATCCTACTATACTAAAACTATGGAAGGGGTTTTTTGGGGGGGGGATTGCTTCTTTTTTTTTTTTGTTTAATATGTATATATTATTGTCCATCTATTCCCATGTAGATGCAATAATCTGATGATTTGATCTGATCAGAATTATATTGCCAAAACATGCTTCCACATATCTATATATAGTATTTCTTGAATGGCCGCACGTATATTTGCTAGCCAGATGCTCATGTTCGGCAAGTGAGATCTTCCATAGTTTTCAATATTCAAACATGGGAATTCTCAATGGTATTAGATCATAAAAAACAATGGTGTCATTCTCTATTTTTATTTTCAATTTTTAATTGAATGGGGATATCATTTTAACTTGGTCAATTATAAGTAATCTAAGATTTTACTCAACGACAATAACAATAAAGGACAACTGCTTTGAATTGTAAAGTATATATGTACCACCAACCCTATCTTGATCACGGAGATCAAGTCCAAAGTATTATTATAAATGTCCTAATTGTGCTAACGTATGTTTTCTATAAATAAAATAGCAGTGAAGAAATGTTGACGTATAATTAGGATCAATCCCTTGTGTGAGTATTATTGTCTTTGATGCCATTTATAAGGAAGGACTCCTTTTAAGTAAATATTGTTAATTTTAATTTAGCCGCTCCACAATTTTCCAAAACTCATATTTATTTGTATATAGGGAAATCAATTTGCCCTGACAGAGCACGGACCTGCCCCTAATAGTGCGGGGATGGAGTATCTGACAGAGCACGGACCTGCCCCTAATAGTGCGGGGATGGAGTATCTGACAGAGCACGGACCTGCCCCTAATAGTGCGGGGATGGGATATCTAATCAAGGATCGGAAACATGAAATTAATCTTAATATGAGTTGCAACATGTCTGTTTTTGCGTTTTAAAAAATGAAACTTTTATGTTAATTTCACTTTTATAATAACAGATAATTGAAAATAGAATTATGACTGAACCGAGTAAGTTTCTTAGGTCATCTCCAACCCAAAACTCTATTTTGAAACAACTAAAACTCTAAAATAGAGTAATTTTTATTCTATATTTTTTTCACCTCCAGCCTATTACTCTAAATATTACACCAAAAAAAATATTCTCTAGACAAAAAAATATTCTCTATTTTTTACCCAAAATCTCCCAAAATTTGTTTTATTCACTTTTAAAGTGGGAATATTTTTAGAAATTTGCCTAAAGAAAAAATGAAGTAGCTACAATGCCACGTCATATCTGGCGTAGTACTGTAACTCTGTTCTATTTTAGTGCTTAAACTAGCGCTAGGTTGAAGGCCCAATTTTACTCCAAATTAGTGTTTTACTTTATTTTAGAGTAGGATTGGAGCTGTTCTGTGCAATGATGCTAAAAATCATGTTCAATTTGTATTTTTTTTTCCTTCCTGTTTGAATAAATAAGCTATTTTATTCACAAAATTTACAGACCAATATGAGCCATGCAAATTTATCTAATGAGCCATGCAAATTTATCTAACATTTTTCACATTTATTTTTTTAGCTGACTTTTCACTTATTTGTTACGTTTTCAAATTAAAGATAGGTAACTGCAACAACAATGACAACCAAAAATTTTAAAAAAAAATCTCTGAAATATGGTCTTTTTATAATCTTATTTTTATTTTTTGGTTTGTACAAAATTATACTTTCATATTTAAAATATCTAGAAATATTTACCTTTCGTGTCCAACTTAACTAAAAATTCTACGCTAAATATAGAATTTGAACTAAAGATATCTTATTTTTGTTGACAGTCAATTAAAATATATTAAAAAAAACTTTAAACAGACAATATAAATTATTAAATTATACATAAAATGTAAAAATTTGTAGAGATTTCAAATGCAAAAGTATGATTTTATACAAAGTAAAAAAATAAAGTTACAACTACAGAAAAACAATACTTGAGGTTTTTTTTTTTTCCCAATTAGACCTTCAAATGATTGTCAAATAAATACAAAAACAAGATACCACTATTGATAATAAACCCCTTTTCACATACATTGAAATAAAAATAAGTTAAATAAAATGCAAAGCCTAATAACTACGGCAGTACTTAGCTTAGCTTAGCCTAGCAAGTGTTCCATAACTATTCAAGAGTCAACATCAACGGTCCAATAGAGACTAACTAATTTTTGAAAATGGTCGGGAAAGCAGTAGGAAACTTACAAATCTATAATCTTTTAGAACAAGTAACTATTTATTTTTTTAAAAAAATTATAAATATTTTTGAATTTTGATTTTATAATGAGGTCCATTTGACTTATAGGGTAGTTACATGCATTGCAACTTCCAATCACTAAATTCACAATTACCGATTTGCCTTTCCAATCAAGAGACCTATTTGACCAAAGTGCCCTCTCCCTCTACGTAGATTTCGCTTTGTTGTTAATTTTTTTTCCTTTTAAATAGATTATTTGATTTTAACTGGTTAAATATCAATATCATTTGTATAATACACAATGAATTGAAGAAAAATGTTGTGGACACCTTACGGTGATAAGCTTATCAAGTGAATTTTACTAATAATTGTATATTTCTCAGAAGTCTGATTATGTTATTAGTACTATAAGATATCTAATAAAGTTATTTATGGATTAAATTTATGGATTCTACGAGTTAATCTCACATTTTTCATTGCTTCTTATTGCTAAGTGCTGTACACTAATTTAAATGCAGAAAGTGTAAGATATTTTTTTCTTTTTCCATTAAACATACCAAAAATAAAATACGCTGTTCTTATCTCCATTCTCCCACTACAAAATCTCTTGAAACTATAATACCATAAACATTTCTCAACTATGGAGAGGATTCATCTTTGACCGAGCTATACAATTATTTTAAGTAATCTTCAAGCTAAAAAAGTAAAATTACAATAAAAAGGACAAAATAGATTACATTGTCCTAACCGGGAAAAAAATACTGTGTTTTTCATACTTATACGCGTTGACCAGTCTGCGTATTGGAGAACGAGTGGCAAATTCGTGAATAACTGAAAAACCATGACCGATTCTACTTCGACCACCCTGACGGCTTCGCACATACAAAGCCGCGCCTTTTTAAACACACTCACTCACTCGAGCTAAACTGTATTGTAATAATACACAGC
>JXTB01000159.1:772417-809519 GCA_002914805.1 Parasponia andersonii | reverse complement strand
GCACGTGAATGCTCAGTAGAAAACTCAATTACCTTTTTGAGAAAAATCTTTTTAGTAATTCTCAATACAACTGCATGGTTAGTGGTTCTCGAAAGCATTTTAATAAATATGGAGCATTCAAAACATATATAGAAAATCATGCTCAAACCAAAACCAGATATCCATGTCAAAACATTTAAAAGTCTCAATTAAAATAAGTATAATGCACATCACATAAATCAACACATCACATGAGTTCTCATCCTCTCATCACAACTAGAGCAACTTATACTACATGTATTGAGTGCTCTCTGTCTGACATCTATCTCTAAAAACTAGAGGGACACCCATGTGTCAAATCCTACCGAACCAGAGGGGCACCAAATGCCTACGCCTACCAAATGGAGATAGTCAGAAAACAAATCCCGCGCGGGTTTACGGACTCTCACCGAAGGCGGGTGTATTAGCCCGCCTACTACAACACCGTGATGTCTAAAACGACTCTCATGCATGATCATATAAAATGTGCAATATATATAGAGTCTCAAATAACTATGCAGTGGTTTAACATTCTAGATATGCTCTAATTTTTAATTAAAATCTATTTTGTACTTTAAAATCTAAAAGTACAGTTTCTATGGTTTTACCAAAATCCAAATATAAAAACTTGTATAAAATCATATTTAAAAATATCTAGAGCAGTCTACAATGTTTCACAAATTCATAGTTCATTAAAATAACTATTCAAATAATTCAATTTAATAAAATCACAAAATTTCATTTTTTAGAATAAATTCTAATTTTAATATAAATAATAGAAAACAAGGAAATTGAATCTCTTACCTCAATTGAGTATTCAAATAGTGCTACGGAGCTATAGAGAAAGTTTGGCATCATTTGGGTATCATTTGGAAGGTCGGACATCGTTTTAGAGCCTTTGATCGATAGGAGCTTCAGATCATTAAACGGACTTCACCACTGAATTCAGAGCACCCAAAAATCCTAAGTTAGATATATAGTTCAATTGATTCAGGCTCAGGCCAAACCCAGGCTTACGGCACACAAAACGAGACGATCTAAGCTGTTAGATTTAGATTTTCTTGCCCGTTACCAAATATAGACAATATAAATATCAAAATTTTTGTTTTCACGACTACATCACAAATAAGAGTTTTATTTTACGATCTAACGGTCGGATTGAAAATTTTAAATATAAAACTAAAATAGCTCAAAATTAACAAAAAAGGAAAAATTTAATCCGAGCAATATAGAGTCAAGATATATATACCACGTTAAAGATCGTGACGAGATGAATCAAACTCGACCGGTTTCATGGCGAAACGTCGCCGGAATCGGTGTCGGCGATCTTCGGAAGCCGCAACGTTTTTCGGCTATTTCTGGTGAACGGCGAGCTTTCAGGTGGTAAGACCTGTGGCACGGTAATTGTCCAGAGCTGGGCTCTCTTCGCTGGCCGGTAGCAGTCCTCGTCGACGTCGGAAAGAGCTTTGTCGGAGCAACACCGGAAATCGGCGTTTTTGGTCGGAACTCGCTGGAAAATCACGAGAGAGGAGAGAGATGGTGAGCTGAGGGAAAATGATGCAGGCCACGTGTCTGCTCTTAAATGGGCAATGCAATTTTTTTAAAAAAATTGTACATAAGTCCCTAATTTTAAAATTTTATTTCAAAATAGTCTTTCAGTTTTGCAAATTAGTCCCTCTATCAAAATTTCTTTCAAATTAACCCAAAATTTGAATTTTTAATTCAATTTATATATATATATATATTTAAAAGACTAAAATACCTTTCTAAAATTTAAGGGGTTTTACATTATAATTCTCGAAAAAAAAAACACCCGTAGTATATATAGGTCATTTACACAAAAGAGGCTTAAAACTATGAGCATCTAAAAAAAGGAGGGAAAAAAAAAAGAAACTGAGCGACCCACTAATCAAAGAGACAAGAAAACAAAAATATACATTGGAAAAGAAAATAACAATAATAAAGCGGACTTTAAACCATATGCAATGCCCCAACAAGGATGGCTACGCCAAACGACAGCCATTTCTTCAATAGGAACGCCCTTAGTCTCTGGCAACAATTTGTAATTAATGAAGAGACTCATAATCGTCACGCAAACAGCAAAGAAGATAAACAATCCGAACTTAATTCATTTAGCAAAGCATATATAGCGGTGACCACTCGAGAGGAAGATTTCGCTAGGTACCAACCACCCTAAATTAGGACCCCATCACCATACAAATCCCGTTACTTCATCATAGGTCTTTGTAAGCCCCTGGGCGAAAAATACCCCCTAATTTAACTTGAGCTTAGTAAGAGGAAGTTGGAAGATAAGTCTGAATATTCCAACTCCACATAGAATTTATTTTTTTTCTCCTGAAACAACTCCACATATATTAAGCAACTGATAAGTAAAACGTTCTCTAATACATAAAAAAAAAAATAATAATAATAATAATAATACTTTTATTATTAACGTTTTCTTTTCAAAAGTTAGAATCCTAAGAAGATCAAATTACTGTGACTTAATTAGCCAGAGATACATATATAATTTCATTATCTCATTTTAATTAGGAAATTCTCGTTTTAATATTGTTTTTGCTTTATACTTCATAAAACAAATACCTGATCAATCTTTTTTTTTTTGGTGATAAAATAACTGATCAATCTTTGTTTTGCTAGATATGGGAACAAATGATCGGCTACTCCCCTCTAAAAGAACCCCCAAAATGGGATATATCTTTGATTTTATTTAAATTAAAAGAAAAACCTTATACAGTAATTAGGCTAGGTAACATTTTCTTGCTTTTTCGGGCACCAAATGATGTGCATGACTTTAGTACAAAACATGAGTGTCCCTAGCATTAATTTTTACTAATTTATTGTTGAAATAAAATTTTATCTATTTACTATAGAAAAAATGTTTATTTTTTAGTTGATGGTCTCCAATCTCAAATCCTTACTACCTTTTGACTTACTTCTTTGTTACAAATTTACGGTCCTTAATTTTTTAAGAAATATATATGTCACAACCCAAACTCTGGGCAGTGGTAGAAAAGGAATTTCACAAGTGTAAATTCATAATTTATTTTAGAAAATTTTAGAAAGACGACAACTAGTTTACAAAAATAGTTCAAATTTTAAATTCCCACAGATTGTGGTCACCACTAGACATAAACTATTAATAATAATAGTAAAACATAAATATGCATCACATTGTCATCACCAGTGGACATCATAGATAATACAGACTAAATCCAAAGTATGAACCTTAAATATTATTACAAGTCTAAGATGAGTATCTAAGTAATTACCAGCCACAAACTAGGGTAAACTTCTTCTTGGATTACTCCTCCCCAAAATTGCCCAAGTCGCACTGTAAATCACCTGAGAAGGGAAAAAAATGGGGAGAGCATTCGTATGCTCAGTAGGAATTTCAATTACTCTTTTTGATATGAATGCAACTTTTCAAACCTGCATGGTTAGCACCTTTCCAAAATCCATTGATAAAATAAGTTTGCAAAGAAATCAAAATCATACGCAATCATGTTCATCATTGTACATATCATAAGTCAACCCAGTACAAGCATATACATGAGCTCTCATCCTCCCATCACGGTCCTGTAATACCTCTGTAACAGAGGTATCTAGCATCCTGACACTACCCGGAGATGTATTAGCAAATCCTGCGCAGGGGCTTAGGTCTCTCACCAAGCCCTACAGCAACTCGCCAGCGATCTAAATACTATGATACTAAAATGGAACTCAAGTATGTGATCCTATGATAGGTACAACATGTCATAGAATGTGTAATAACCATGCATCAAGTATTTTAAGAAATCATGCTTTAATACTCATTTGGTATTATTCTAGGATTTACAAAAAATCGGACAACATAACGACTGTATTTTCCCAAAACCAAAATTTTAAACCTGCATGAAAACCATACAATCCAATCTCGGAACAATCCAACATATCTCAACAGTTCACAATCTTATCAATTATCCAATCAAACTATTGAATTCCATGAAAATCGACATTTTCAAGAAATAGGTCATAATGCACATTTTAAATCAAAATAAATATAAAACTTGGTAATTGAACTCCTACTTTACTAGAATAGTGATATCACGCCAATGGGTCCTCAAGGTGCCGTTGAACGATCACTCGGAAGGTCGGGAACTAATTCCAGGTCCTCGATCGCTCACTTGTGAAAAATCAACTCCTCAACGGAGCTTCGAATCGACAAACAAACTTTTTTACCGAACTTCTAGCACCCAAAATAGCTAGATTAGATATATGATTCGACCAAGTCGGGTCCAGGTTGACACCGAACCGGTGTCACATAAAACGAACAAAATCTAAGCCGTTAGATATGATTTTTCGAGCCGATCACCAAATATAGTACATATATATATATATATCAAACTTTACCATTTTCCGAGTACATTCCAAAAATGACAACAAAAACGAAATCTAACGGTCGGATCAAAAATCGAACCCGAGCTCAAAATTACACAAAAATGGTAACTTTTAATCCGGGCAAAATGGGATCGTGATATATATACCTAAAGAAAACCCACGACGAGAAGATTCAATCGTCGTTAGTTTTGTGGCTTTTCGTCGCCGGAATTCGCGTAGGTGAACAGCGGAGCTTCGCTCCCTCCTGCGGCAATGCGGCGGTCCGGCATCTCAAAGCTCCGTTTGGGCGAAGCGCTCGTCTTGTGCGGCGGTGGGTACTCCGAAAAGAGAGAGAACAGCGGAAGAGAGTGAGAGAGAGAGAGAGATACGACTGAGGGAGAGAGAATGGGAGAGAGAGCAGAGAGAGAAACAGTGAGGGGGTGATGAGCGGGTGGGAGAGAGTGAAAAAAAAAAGATCTGATTTTTTTTGTAATTTGGTCAAAAGACCCTTTTGCCCTCTTAAAAAAACAAGATTTTACATTCTCTCCTCTTTACAGGAATTTCGTCCCGAAATTCAAAGTACAAGACATAAATCAAAGGACAACCTCAAGTTGAAAGTTAAACAAATAAGGATACTTTTCATACATCTCGGTCTCAAGTTCCCAATTTGCTTCTTCTTTCTTGTAGTGTTCCCAAAGAACTTTGACAAGCGGTATCTCTTTATTGCGAAGCACCTTGAGTTCTCTCTCCAGTATTCGAATTGGTTGCTTCTCATAAGTCACATTCTCTTGGATATGTACTTCTACATATTGGACAACGTGAGACGGGTCAGGTATGTACTTCCTGAGCATTGAAATATGGAATACATTGTGTACTCGACCCAACTAGAGTGGTAGATCCAGATGATAAGTAACAGGTTCAATTCTTTCAGTAATTTCGAATGGCCCAATGTACCTTGGAGCTAACTTCCCTTTAACTCCAAATCTTATGACTCAACGCATTGGCGTAACCTTCAAGAATACTCTGTCACCAATGCCAAACTCTACCTCGCATCTTGAGGTGTCAGCATAGCTATTCTAGTGATTTTGAACAATCTTGAGTCTTTCTCTGATCTTGTTAACCTTCTCGGTAGTCTCTTGTACTAGCTCAGGCCCAAGAGTAACACGCTCCTTTGCATTAGCTCAACACAAGAGTGATCTGTAGGGTCTTCCATATAGTACCTCATATAGAGCCATACCAAGACTAGTTTGGTAGCTGTTGTTGTAAGCAAACTCTACCAATGATAAGTGATCATCCCAGCTCTCCACTAAAATCAAGTATACATGAACGAAGCATGTCCTCTAAGATCTGTATAGTTCTCTCAGATTGGCCATCTGTCTGAGGATGATGAGCTTTACTAAGATTCAGTTATGTTCCCAAAGCTCTCTGCAAAGCTCTCCAGAACTTTGATGTAAATCTTGGATCTCTGTCAGAAACTATGCTTGATGGTACCCCATATAAGCGAACAATATTATCCACATAAAGACGACTAAATCGGGTGAGTGAAAAGTCAATCCTGATCAGTATGAAGTGTGCGGTCTTTGTCATCTGATCAACTATCACCCAAATAGTGTCATTCTTTCTTTGAGTCTTTGGTAGGCCTGTTACAAAATCCATGGTGATTTTATCTCATTTCCATTCCAGAAGAGGTAAAGGCCGAAATAGTCCAACTGGCCTCTGGTGTTCTGCCTTAACTTGCTGACAAGTCATACACTTAGCTACAAATGTAGCTACCTTTCGTTTCATAAATTTCCACCAGTACTGCCTCTTCAAATCATGGTATATCTTAGTGCTACCAGGATGTATTGCGAACTTAGACTTGTGAGCCTCAGTTAGAATAGTTTTTCTAAGATAAGGGTCATTGGCTACAGCTAGCCTTCCATTGAAAAACACAAACCCTTCTTTATTGGTACTCTAACCATCCAACTGCTCACCATTCTGAAGTTGGTTCCAGACTGCTCTCAATTCTTGATCTTACCATTGACTTTGCTGTGCTATCTGGAGAAGTGATAGTGTAGCCACAATGTTACTGATACAAGCAGTTTTCTCATTTTCGCTATACTCCAAGTTGTAGTCACCAATGGTAACCGAATTCTTCCAATCTTCTAGTATCAAAAAAGCAAACACGCTATGAGACTTTCTACTCAAAGCATCAGCTACAACATTAGCCTTTCTAGGATGATACTGAAGTTCGAAGTCATAGTCCTCCATATACTCAACCCATCTTCTCTGTCTTAAGTTTAGGTCTCGCTGAGTGAATAGATACTTCAAACTCTTATGGTCAGAATAAATCTCAAACTTCACACCATACAGATAGCATCTCCATATCTTAAGATCAAAGATCATAGCTACTAACTCTAGAATATGAGTGGGGTAGTTCTTCTCATATGGCTTCAACTGACGTGAAGTATAAGCTACTACTTTGGCATTCTACATTAAGACACATCCCAATCCTGAACCAGAAGCATCGATATACACGACATATCTTTCATTACTGTTATAGTAAAAACATGTGTAGTTGTTAATCTCCTCTTTAATTCCATGAAAGCTACTTCAAAATCATCATCCCATACAAACTTGACATTCTTCCTCGTCAACTTTGTCAAAGGTATTGCAATTCTCGAGAAATTCTCAACAAAGCGGCGGTAATAACCTGCTAGACCAAGAAAACTTCTTATCTCAGTTATATTCTTTGGTCTTTCCCATCCTAGAATAGATTCTACCTTGGAAGGGTCAAAAAAAATTCCTTCATGAGATATAGCATGCCCTAAGAATTTCACTTCCGTCATCCAGAAGTCACACTTGGATCTCTTGACATAAAGTTGGTGATTCCTCAAGGTCTGAAGCACAATTCTCAAGTGCTTAGCGTGTCTTTCTCAAGTTTTAGAATAGGTCAAGATATCATCGATGAAGACAACCACAAATCGATCCAAATAAGGTCTAAAAATTCTGTTCATAAAGTCCATGAATGTTGTTGGAGTATTAGTCAGACCAAATGGCATAACTAGGAACTCAAAGTGACCGTAACGAGTCTTGAATGCAGTTTTCGGTATGTCTTTTTCCCTGATCTTCAACTGATGATAACCAGATCGGAGATCAATCTTGGAAAAGAATCTTGATCCACCCAGTTCATCAAACAGTTCATCAATTCTTGGTAAAGGATATTTGTTCTTTACTGTTAGCTGATTCAGTTTTCTGTAATCCACATAGAGCCGAAACTTTCCATCAGCTTTCTTGGCAAATAGGACAGGAGCACCCCATGGAGAGGTACTACTCCTAATGAATCCCTTTGATAAAAGATCATCCAGCTGACTTCTCAACTCAGTTATTTCTGCTGGAGCTATGCGATAGACTGGAATAGAAGCTGGCTGAGCCCTGGGAATCAAATCAATGCAAAATTCAATCTCTCTATCAGGTGGTAGCCCCAGTAATTCCTCGGGAAAAACATCTAGAAACTCGCTAATCACTGATATCCAAGGGTACTGATCGACTGTTCCCATCTCACTATCATTGGCAAATAAGTTCCCATAGCACTCTAGCTTTTTCCTTCCACCTATGTATGCTTTCAGAATAGGACTCGATTTCAAAGGATTCAAGTGAGCTTGATAAACAACAGGATGCCCATCCTTTGGAAAGAGAGTCACTTTCTTGTTGAAACAGTCAATAGTTGCTCGGTACTTGGATAGCCAATCCATACCGAGAATCACATCAAATTGCTGCAAAGGTAACACAACTAAATCTGCTAGTAGCTTCCTATCATCAATCACAACAAGACAACCATGACAGATAGTAGAAACATCGGTAACTCTACCCATAAGTATTCCCAAAGTCAATACATGGTCCAACATAGAACATTCCAATCCCAACATTTGAGCAAACAACATGGAGATGAAAGAATGACAAACACCAATATCAAATAAGACATGAGCCCAAGAATGAAAAATAAGAATCATACCATCAATAACACCTCTATCAGTGTGGTCCTGAATCTTATCTGCCTCTCCAACCACATAGGCTTGACCAGAAGCTTTTCCTTTTCCTTTGTTTCCTCTTCCTTCACCTGGGCGACTATTACTAGTTCCTGGACCGATACTGGCATATCCACGCCCTCTTTGGTTTCTAGAACTTTGTGGAGTCTAGAAATTATGAGTATAGCCTTGGTTGTAGCCTGAACCTTGTGGCCTATACTGATGCTGGTACTGAGAACCATAAGGCTGCTGATAAGAAGTGGAAGTGAATGCCTGAGACTGGGTGTGAGATTGCACTAGCCTCGTCTGACTGCCCTGAAAAAGAACTGAGGCACTCTGACTTCCCTATGATCCTCCTTGAGACAATGAAGATCCATGTTGATGGTAGGGGCAAGCTTTCTTCTGGTGGCCTTGCTATCCATAATTAAAGTATCCATAAGGTCCATAGCAACTTTTCCCTGAAGAGTCACTACTGTTACTACTCCCACTATTCTGAGAGTTTTGCCCTTGCCACTGCCCTTGGCTCTTCTTGTTCATTTTCCTCTCGTTGCCCTTGTTTCTTGAACGATCTCTCATTGTTGACCGATCATTAAGAAAAGCCTCAACTTTTTGGGCTACAGCAACTAAGTCAACCAGATTGCTGAAGGGTTGGGTCACAACCTTGACAATCTAGAGGGTAGGGTCTGTCCCGAGTTTATAAGCATATTGTGCCAATTCTATAAACCGCATATAATACTCATTCACTGTCATGTCACCCTACTTGAGCCGTTCATACTCTCTAATCATAGTAGCTCTATGACTAGCATTAGCATAATGACTCCTGAATAATTCCTCAAAGGCTTCCTGAGTTCTGTCAGGCACGTCCTGGGTCAACTTGACTGTCTCCCACCAATTAATAGCTCCATCAGTCAACTTATAAGTGGTAAATATTACTTGAAACTCTGCTGGTGTTCCAATAGTTGTGAAGGTCCTCTTGACATCTCTAAGCCATCTCTCAGCTGAGGTAGGATCAGGTCTCCCATCGAATGATGGTGGACTAAGCTTCATGAAGTCCTTAAAGAAACTAGCCTGACGAGCCTCAGTGTTTCGTTCCATCCTCAGATCCGATAATGCTCGTAATATATTATATAAGTCAGCCAGAGTGTCAGGGGCTTACTATTATGGTGGAGGTGTTTCAGCCCTAGGCTCTTGCCTCGATATTCTTCTCCTCAGAGGCATTATAGTTCTATATTCATATGCCAAAGTGTTAGCAAGATAGTAATGCAATTACTTTTGAAAAAAGAAGTCACAATCTAGTCTAATGGTGTCACATCCGAGGTAATTAAACATCTGCTATGATACCAAAAATATTCTATCACGATCCAAACTCCGGGCCAGTGGTAGAAAAGGAATTTCACAAGTGGAAATTCATAATTTATTTTAGAAAATTTTAGAAAGACGACAACTAGTTTACAAAAATAGTTCAAATTTTAAATTCACAATGTTTGTGGTCACTACTAGACATAAACTATTAATAATAGTAGTAAGACATAAATATGCATCACATCGTCATAACCAGTGGACATCATAGATAATACAGACTAAATCTAAAGTATGAACCTTAAATATTATTACAAGTCTAAGATGAGTATCTAAGTAATTACCAACCACAAACTAGGGTAAACTTCTTCTTAGATTACTCCTCCCCGGAGTTGCCCAAGTCGCACTATAAATCACCTGAGAAAGGAAAAAAAATAGGGAGAGCAATCGTATGCTCAGTAGGAATTTCAATTACTCTTTTTGATATGAATGCAACTTTTCAAACATGCATAGTTAGTACTTTTCCAAAATCTATTTATAAAATAAGTTTGCAAAGAAATCAAAATCATACGCAATCATGTTCATCATTATACATATCATAAGTCAACCCAGTACAAGCATATACATGAGCTCTTATCCTCCCATCACGGTCCTGTAATACCTCTGTAACAGAGGTACCCAGCATCCTGACACTATCCAGAGGTGTATCAGCAAATCCTGCACAAGGGCCTAGGTCTCTCACTAAATGCTGCAGCAACTCGCCAGCGATCTAAATACCATGATACTAAAATAGAATTCAAGTACGTGATCCTATAGTAGGTACAACATGTCATAGAGTGTGTAATAACCATGCATCAAGTATTTTAAGAAATCATGCTTTAATACTCATTTAGTATTATTCTAAGATTTACAGAAAATCGGGCAGCATAACGACTATATTTTCCCAAAACCAAAATTTTAAACCTGTATAAAAACCATACAATCCAATCTCTGAACAATCCAATATATCTCAACAATTCACAATCTTATCAATTATCCAATCAAACCATTGAATTCCATGAAAATCGACAATTTCAAGAAATAGGTCATAACGCACATTTTAAATCAAAATAAGTATAAAACTTGGTAATTGAACCCCTACCTCACTAGAATAGTGATATCACGCCAATGGGTCCTCAAGGTGCCGTTGAACGATCGCTCAGAAGGTCGGGAACTAATTCCAGGCCCTCAATCGCTCACTTGTGAAAAATCAACTCCTCAACGGAGCTTCGAATTGGCAAACAAACCTCCTTACCGAATTCCTAGTACCCAAAATAGCTAGATTAGACATATGATTCAACCAATTCGGGTCCGGGCCGACACCAGACTGGTGACACGTAAAACGAGACAAAATCTAAGCCGTTAGATATGATTTTTCGTGCCGATCACCAAATATAGTCTATATATATATATATATCAAACTTTACTATTTTCCGAGTACGTTCCAAAAATGACAACAAAAACGAAATCTAACGGTCGGATCAAAAGTCGAACCTGAGCTCAAAATTACGCAAAAATGGCAACTTTTAATCCGGGCAAAATGGGATCGTGATATATATACCTGTAGAAAGCCCACGACGATAGGATTCGATCGTCGTTGGTTTCACAGCTTTTCGTCGCCGAAATTTGCGTCGGCGAGCGGCGGAAGCACGACGGAGCTTTACTCCCTCCCACGGTAACGCGGCAGTCCAGCGTCTCGGAGCTCCGGCTGGGCAGCACGCTCGTCTCATACGACGGCAGACACTCTGAAGAGAGAGAGAACAACGGAAGAGAAAGAGAGAGAGACGACTGAGGGAGAGAGAACGAGAGAGAGAAGAGAAAGAAACAGTGAGGGGGGTATGAGCGGGTGAGAGAGTGAAAAATAAAAAAAGAAGATTTGATTTTTTTAAAAAAATTGGTCAAAAGACCCTTTTGCCCTTTTAAAAAAACAAGATTTTACAATATATGTTATGGATTTTCTTTTTCATTCATTAATAACTTTACAATATTGACTTTTTCCTCTCTGACGTTTGTTTCATCCTTAATCAGAAAAGAGGTGTCACGTACTACTAAAATGTTGATTAAGACCCAGAAAACATTATAACCTGCCAAAATATCTAAACGTTCCCCCACAAGGTAACAAATATAGTCCAGTTACAAATTATCAGCCACAATCTATTCAAAATATAAATACATGATCAAGATTTTATATATATATATATATATATATCGTTTTTTCAGTCTTAATTTGACTCTCACAAAAATAAAGTAAAATAAAATAAAAGTGACCTAATAATAAAACATAAAATCTTTCAATATTGTTTTCTAAAAATATCTCAATTTTGAGCAATATGACAGATAAGGGTATATAATACGAGAATCTCAGACATAATTTAAAACTGATAAAAGGAATGTGGAAGCTGCATATTAAGAAAATGGTTTAGATGGACCAAAAAAGTGACATCCAAACAGCATTTCTATGTTTAAGATTGATTTAGTAATCAAGTATACATAGAAAAGTGAAAAGTATTTTTTGTGCTAAACACGGTATACTAAATAACTAAATTTTATATCAAATTTTTAAAGCTGACACATATAGCACATATAGTGTAGGACCCGTTCCCAAGTCATACGCCACGTGGAAGGCCACGCGGGTCGCACGTGATCTCACAATCGGCCATTAGGCCGTCCGAAGTTAGGGCCGAGCTCATTACTGACCCTGGACAGTCTGCCCCAATCTGACCCAACCTCGACAGCTGGGGGTTGAAAGTCCCAAGGGTCTATCACCTGAGTATAGTGGCCCATACCTCGATAGTTGGGAGGGTCGGAAGCCCCAAGGGTCTTCTGATTGAATACAATGGAAAACAACTCACGGCTCCAGACCTAGACAGAGCATTTAATGCGATCTTGGGTAGACATGCGCGAGGGACAAGTCATCCTAATAGAACGGCGATTTACCCAAATCTTACCCCTGACAGATTGAAGCCGTAGGAAGCGGCAGAAATCAGGCCGCAGCAATACATAGGAGATCGCAGAAATCTCGGACCGTGACTGCTAAAAAAGATTTTGAGGAGAAAGGTACTCAATCCTGAGATTGAGACCCGTATGGTTCACAATCTCAGCACTACATATATAAGAGCCATGCGTCCCTGGGAGGGGCATGTACGCTTAAAAAAACAGAAGTATATAGAAAAGTCTGTGAACAAGAAACATATATATATTCATACTAAAATATTCCCTTGCTACCATGTATCAAAGATAAACTACTGATTTAAGCATCGGAGAGTTTTTGCAGGTAGCCACCCTCACCTCTCCGATCTTGCTTAGAGTTCAGAGTACTTTGGGACAACAAGGGCACGTGGACAGTTAGAGAATACAACATCAGCAATTTGAGACACGTGGACGGCTGGTGAGAAACTGCTCCAACAGTTTGGCGTCGTCTGTGGGAAAAAGGGTTTAGCGTGAGAAAAAGAGTAGGAGACTCATGATTGCGCTCTCCATGAACAAAAAGCCATACAATATCCGATGGCACCCTCAAGGATGACAACTAGGAGCACGCGTCCCGATGCCGAAGGGAGCCCCTGAGAAGCGCGACCGGATCTGGAGCAGAAGCTGGATCAGATACTCACCGCCCTTGCGGAAGCAAACCGAAAGGCAGACATGGCCCATGAAGCCGTCCTGGGTTTGAGGGACGAGGTCGCAGAGATAACGCTCGCGTAGAAGGGTTGCTGGTGAGTGAGGATAGGAGCCAGCGGAGGGAAGATTTCGACGAAGAAGTCCAACAAGAGTTCGGAAGCCAACCGCGGGGAGAAGCTCCCGCCCTATCTGGGTCACGGATGCAGGGGGCACAGCAAAGCAAGTCGAGACCTTTCCAAACTAGGGGAGCAACGGGCAAAAGACACCATGAAAGCCTTGGGGGTATGCCCCCCGACTGGAAGCAAGAGATGATGGCAGAGTTGGGTAAGAGACTCAGCAACCATCACAGCCAGACCCCCGATGATCTGGCAGAACAGACTGGTCGAGGCATCAACCGGACGGCCTTCGCTGACTGGATCCAAATGGAATCCAGACCAAGCGATTTCACGACCCCGACCTTCAGGCCGTTCGAGGGGAAAACCGACCCCCTCGACCACATATACCACTTCCAGCAGAAGATGGCTTTGGAGACCAGGAACGAGGCTGTGACCTACAAAGTCTTCTCTATGACCCTTGCAGGACCAGCCCTGCTATGGTTCAGGCAGCTCCCGGAAAAGTCCATAAATAGGTTCGAAGACTTATGCAAACTTTTCCTGAAACAGTACGCAGGTTTCCGAAGACAACAAAAAACCATGCGAGACCTAGACCGTTTGGAGCAGGCCGCAGATGAATCCCTATGGGAGTACCTCTCGCGTTTCCTCGAGGTAATGTCAGTGGTCCATAACGCTGATTCAGTCTAAGCCACAGTCTCGTTCGTCTGGAGCCTGCAGCCAGGATCAATGCTATCAGACCACCTCGTTCTAAATCTTCCGTACGATATGGCGGACGTCCAGGCAAAGTCGGAAGGGGTATTCAGGGTGTTGGAATACCACCAGAAGGTGCCCAAGACCTCTGCCGCAATAACAACGACGCCAGTACAACCCCTGGCCCCGCAAGGGGTGAAGAGGCCCTTACCGGGCCAAGGGCCGGCTCCTAAGCAGGAAGTCCCCGTCCGAGATGGTCCGGAGGGAGGCAAGAGGAGGAAGACGACCCGTGACCCTCTTCCTAAGTATGAGCTCAACACGCCGATCGATGTGATCTACCTCCAAAATAAGGACAGTGGCATTTTCAAAGACCCACCCAAATCTGGTGTCCCTGAACATATGAAGAACAGGAACAGGTACTGCCAGTTCCACAAAAACTTCGGGCATGACACCGTCCGCTGCTGTAACCTTTATGCTCAACTCATGTTGGCGATCCATGCTGGCAGGTTGAAGCAGTACGTGAAAACCGACGGAGCCCAGCCGCTGCAAGATATCGCCAGGACTGAGAAAGGGAAGTAGGCCCAAGCCTCTGGGTCAGGAGAGCAGACCCTGAGGATAGTGCCGACCATTGTGGGCAGGCCAGAGCCGACCCATGATCAAGAGGAAAAAGAAAGATGCCTCAAAAGAGCCGAGGATAGGGCAAAGTGTTTGAGGGGGATGGGTCACTCCGTCAACCACTTGATGTTGGGAGAAAGCTGCACACCCGCCGCCCCCATCGTTTTCACCCAGCAAGATCTAACCATGGTGCGCCGTCCTCACGACGATCCCTTGGTGATTAAACTGCAGATCGGCTCTGTATTGGTTGGAAGGGTCTTGGTCGATGGTGGAAGCAGTGTCGATATCCTATTCTTCAGCACATTCGAGAACATGGGTTTGGATAGAAGCGCCCTTAGGCCGACCTGTCAACCGCTGTTCGCTTTCGACAGCACGAGGGTCTACCCATTGGGCATCGTGACCCTTAATGTCTACGCAGTTGAGAGGCACTTGGACGTGGACTTCGTCGTCATAGACTGCCAGTCCTCCTTCAACGTCATCATGGGAAAGGGATGGATCCACACCATACAGGGAGTTGCGTCCACCCTCCACCAGGTCTTGAGATGTCAGTCAAAGGATGGTACGTACACGATTGACATCAAGGAAGACTAGGTCTCCGCAAAGAAATGCTTTTCAGCCGACCTGAGGGGAGTCGACGCGAGTGCAAGCACTGCAACCAGGGACAGATAGCAATCAAAGGACCGCCTGCCAGCGTACATAAAGCAAATCGAAGAAGAGTCTGACGGTCCAGAGTCCACGATCGAGGAGTTGGTAGCGGTCCCTTTGAAGAGCCGGCGAAGGTGGTTCTGATCGGGGCCTTGTTATCCGAGGAGCAAAAGAATGAGATGCTGGAATTCCTGAAGCGGAATCAGGACGTCTTCGCGTGGTCTCACGATGATATGCCAGGGATAGACCTCGAACACTCCTGCCACTGCCTCAACATAGACCCATATTTCCCTTCCGTCAGGCAAAAACCCCGAAGGTTCGCACAAGAGAAAAATAGGGCGATCAACAAGGAGGTAGAAAAGTTGCTGGAGAGCGGTTTGATCAGAGAATGCGTATACCCACGATGGGTCTCCAACCCCGTAGTGGTGAAAAAAAAAAAAAACGGCGACGACCGTATTTGTATAGACTTCACCAACCTGAACAAGGCCTACCCGAAGGATAATTTCCCCCTGCCAAGAATCGACCAAATGGTAGACGCGATGGTGGGATTCAAAAAAATAAGCTTTCTGGATGCCTATTACGGATACAACCAGATCCCCCTGTACGCGGAAGACCAGATCCACACGGCTTTCATCACGGAACGAGGTCTGTACTGCTACAGGTATATGCCATTTGGCCTGAAGAACGTGGAGGAAACCTACCAGAGGTTCATGAATAAAATGTTCGCCAAGCTACTAGGAAAGACTATGGAGGTCTACATCGACGATATGGTCGTGAAGAGCAGGGAGGATTCAGACCATCTGAGGTACCTGGACGAATGTTTTCAGATTCTGAGGCAACATCATATGCGTCTGAATCCCAAAAAGTGTGCGTTTGGGATATCCTCTGGGCAATTCTTGGGGCATATCGTAAGCCGGAGGGGTATTGAAGCAAACCCGTCCTAGCTGATCTTGATCGCGAATGTGCAGAGACCCTCATCTATTCGAAAGGTCCAACGCCTGACCGGGAAGGTAGCCGCTCTTAGCCGATTCGTATCCAAGATATCCGACCGATGTAAGCCTTTCTTCCAATGCTTGAAGAAAAGTTCTACTGCCATCTGGGGGGAAGAACAGGACAGGGCACTGGCAGACCTCAAACTGTATCTGAGTCACCCACCTATCCTGGCTTCCCCGGCAGAGGGGGATCGTTTGTATGCTTATTTAGAGGTGTCTGTAGTAGCGGTCAGCGCCGTACTATTCATCGAGGAAGACGGTAAATAGAAACCGATATTTTATATAAGCTGCATGCTCCTAGATGCCGAAACCTGATACAGTATGGCAGAAAAGCTGGTCCTCGCTCTAGTCAACGCTAAAAAGAAACTCCGGCAGTATTTTGAGGCGCACTCGGTCACTATGTATACGGATTTCTCCATCTGTCAAATCTTGGCCAAACCAGACCTGTCGGGATGACTGACCAAATGGGCCATCGAGTTAGGGATATACAATATCGAATATCAGCCTCGAACGGCAAAGAAATGACAGGTCATGGCAGATTTTCTGGTAGAAATCGAGTCCTTTGGCGAGTAGCACGACCCGAATCAGATGTCTCAACTCTACCCCCCTTCAACCTGGACGCTATACACGGACGGATCCGCAAATGCCACAGGGTCAGGTATCGGGATAGTTTTGCAGACCCCAGCGAGTCTTCGAGTAGAGAAAGCATTGAGGCTCGGCTACCATGCAAGTAACAACGAGGCGGAGTACGAGGCACTGTTACAAGGCCTTGAGTTGGCACTACACTTCGAAGTAGAGAGCATCGCCGTGAAGACTGACTCGCAGTTGATCACGGGTCAGGTTAGGGGGAGACTTCGAAGTAAAAAAACCAAGGTTGCACAGGTACTTCTCCAAGGTGATGGGGGCAAAGGCTCGTTTTGGTAACTTCAATATCGAACCGATCCCCAGGGAGATGAACCAGAAAGCGGATGGGTTAGCTAAGAGTGCATCAATCGGGGGCACCATTGAAAGCATAGAAGTCCTCTTGGAAGGCAGGAGCATGGAAGACCCCCCGCAGACCTTTGTGCACCATGTGTTTGCAACTGGCGCTACTGACGAAGGGTGGATGAAGCCCATCACACAGTATTTGACGTTAGGGAACCTGACCGCAGACCCTCGGGAAGTGAGGTCAGTCAGGTTAAAGGCCGCCAAGTACTCGATGATTGGTGAACAGTTATACAGGAGATCAATAATGGGTCCGATGCTACGCTGCATAGGCCTCTCGAAGCGCAAAAACTGATGGAGGAAATCCACGAGGGAGTATGTGGCAACCACTCTGGTGGGCGCAGCCTCGCCCATAAGGCTCTAACGGCCGGATACTTTTGGCCATACATGATGGCAGAGGCAGTCGAATTCGTAAGAAAATGTGATAAATGCCAGAGATTCGCCCCGATGAAACGTCAACCCGCGGAGACTCTTCATTCGAACATAACTCCTTGGCCGTTTGCCAAGTGGGGTCTAGATATCGTCGGAGAGCTCCCCAGAAGTCCAGGAGGAAAAAGATACGTCTTGCTGGCCACGGACTATTTCACCAAGTGGGTGGAGGCCGAAGCCTACACGACAGTTAATAAGGCAGACACGATTAACTTCATCTGGAAGAACATAATCTGCCGATTCGGTATCCCAAAAGAGATACACGCTGACCATGGCACGCAGTTCCAAAATGCTAAGCTTAAGGAGTTATGCGAACTATATGATATAAGGCTCAGTTTCTCTTCCGTGAACTACCCTCAGGGGAACGGTCAAGCAGAGGCGACGAACAAAGTCATATTCAGCAACATCAAAAAGAACTTGTAGGTGTCTAAAGGCAAGTGGTTAGAAGAACTGCAGGCCGTTGTGTGGGCCCATCGAACCACAGAGCGGAGGGTTGGGAGGCCGACCTCGGTCGGGATCACAGCCTCTGATCTGTAGACCATGGTGAACGGCGTTCTCCCAGTATTTCAATTTCGGAGCTCCCCCACTGAGCTCGGCAATCTCTCCACTGAGGCTAACAGCACTTGATTTCGAACCGGAGTCAGGGGTGGGCGAGATCACTGCTGCAGACCCCCCAGCCGGACTTGGCATCGTCTCTTCCTCGCGCACGATCTGGATGGCAGACGACCCCCGGGTGGAGATCCACCTACGTCAAAGTGGGGGACTGCTGGTTTTGCTCCTCTCGAAAGCACCACGAGGCGCCGGCCAGCGGATGACTTGGCATGAGCTTTAGGTGCTACGGCTCCCCCTTGACGGGTGAGGGACCAGCCGACGGGCCCGTCTCAAAACCTATGAAGAACAAACAACGAGATTAGTTTAAGGTCACATTCTGACCCACAAAGGCTCAGAGATGTGAAAATAAACTCACCCCTAGCCCTCTTAGGGGCGGCGTTTTCTTCCTTGCGGAGCCTGACGCACTCCTCGGCCACAAGCCTCACGGCCTCCTCGAACTCGTGATTGGACGGCGCTACCAGATCGTTGGTGCCTGCCAACTGGCTTGAAGCCGCAACCTGCCGACTCACCATGGTGATTCGGTCATTTTCTTCCCGGCGAAATTGGTTCAGGGTGGAGGCATCGAGTCGGCTCCTCAGATGCTTGGTAATGACCCAGGTATCCAAGGGTAATGGAAAATATGAAACCATCCTAGGCATCAGGTTCATCGTTTGGGGGTTGAGGACGGCTTGAATGTGCCTGCATTCCCCTGGAGAGCCGAAGATTATGATCCCCTCCATGCTTTTGAGCCGCCCAGCCGACAGGTGCGGCTCAAACCTGTTTTCTTCTGCTGAGGCTGCACAAGACAAAGTAGCATGAGCAATAATATCGGGAGAGGACCCAGACCCAAAGATCACGACCTAATACTTACTTTGCAGGAAGGTTGAGGGGACTTGGAAATTCTTTCCGCTCACCCAAGGGGAGCACCACGCCCCTCCAATGGCATATAGCCTGGCGTGAGAGTCCCATTATTTATTCGACCGCGGCAGCCCCCAAAAGATGTGGCGCCCTGGCAGTGGCTGGAGGTAGAAGGTGGGGTAGGAGCCCTTCTTGGGGATGAGGATGAGCTTATAAGCATAAAAGACCACCTCCAAGTCAATATGCGTGTTGTAGATAACTGACAGTGCAGAAAGCCCCATCAGAATCATGATTCCGTTTGCATTCAACTGCATCGGATGGATTCCCATCAAGGCAAAAAATTGGTGGATTAGGGGAGGAAGAGGGAATCGCAGACAGTCCAGATACTTCCTGCCCAGAACGATGGAACCCTCGGGGGCGCAAGGACGAAGGTACCACTCCGCAGGGCCCTCAACCCATTGAAGCGTCACTTCTCTGGGGAAGCAGAGCTGCCTCCTCAGTGAATCTAGTTCTGAGTCCATAACGGGTTGCAATTCCTGGTTTTGACTTGAAGCCATTATATCGTAACGCGACTAAAAGAGTGAGAGTCTTTAGAGGAGAAGGAAGCAGAAACCCTAGGATTTTATGGGGTTAGAATGATTGAAAATTTTAGTAAAATGGCAAATGAATACAATTAAGATTTTTATGGAGGAGAAGGCGAAGAGTTTTTTTGGAAAAGGGGAGAATAAGGGAAACCGAGCAGTCAGAACTTCAAAATTCAAACAGATCTCGTGATATGGGATGGCGTACCTCCGCATTAGTAAGAGGGGAACCACGTGCGTTCCCCATATTGGAGGAACAGAGAGGCGATTTCCCCACTTGATGGACACGAGTCCGTCAAGTAGGGAAATGAGAGCAGTTGTGGGACCTGTTCCCAAGCCATACGCCACGTGGAAAGCCACGCGGGTCGCACGTGATCTCACAATCGGCCATTGGGCCGTCCGAAGTTAGGGCCGAGCTCATTACTGACCTTGGACAGTTTGGCCCAGTCTGACCCCAACCTCAACAACTGGGGGTCGGAAGTCCCAAGGGTCTGTTACCTGAGTACAGTGGCACATACCTCGACAGTTGGGAGGGTCGGAAGCCCCAAAGGTCTTCCGACTGAATACAATGGAAAGTAACTCACGGCTCCAGACCCAGACAGAGCATTTAATGTGATCCTGGGTAGGCGTGCACGAGGGACAAGCCGTCCTGACAGAACGGCGATTTACCCAAATCTTATCCCTGACAAATTGAAGCCGTAGGAGGCGGCGGAAATTAGGCCGTGGTAACACATAGGAGATCGCAGAAATCTCGACCCGTGACTGCTAAAAAAGATTTTGAGGAGAAAGGTACTCAGTCCTGAGATTGAGACCCGTATGGTTCACAATCTCAGCACTACATATATAAGAACCATGCGTCCCTGAGAGAAGCATGTACGCTTAAAAAAACAGAAGTATATAGAAAAGTCTGTGAACAAGAAACATATATATATTCATACTGAAATATTCCCTTACTACCCTGTATCAAAGATAAACCACTGACTTTGGGACAGCAAGAGCACGTGGACAGTTGGAGAATACAGCATCAGCAGTTCGAGACACGTGGACGGCTGGTGAGAAATTGCTCCAACATGTAGTATATAAATTATCATTATTAAATTAGTATAACAAAATTATCACAAATAAATTAATCTCTAAATTAATCTCGGATTTAATTGTGCCAAGTGACATCACCACACGTATTAGAAGTATGGTACAGATTTTGGAAAATTAGCATCGTTGTATACGGATCTAAAATGGTTTAAGCCACATAAATTTTATAGAAAATGCTGAACAGATACCTATGATATTTAACCTCACATACAAATAGAGTTGGGTCCCACACTTTTAAAGTTGTACGTAATCTCACACCTGATCTAATTAATAGTTATGCTAATGACTCTACAGATACTTCAAAGGACACTTGAACCCAGAAGGACGTATATATATATATTACTTACGGTGCTAAGCACCACAAGTGTACCTACTACTGATTTTGTAAAATTCTAGATTTTCAAGAGGTATTTTAGTCATTTAAATAAATTTTGGATTTAATAAGAGAGAAACCAAATTGCAAAAGTTTTAAAAAAATATGGACTAAAATACAATTTTTGGAGAGATTAGATTGTAAGGAATTTGAAAGCTAAGAGTCAAAGTGCGATTTTTCTAATTTACATAGTGCCCTGCAAATGGTCACGTGGACCATTTCTTCTTCCTATTCCTTCTCTCTCTTCCTCCCCCACTCTATCTCTCATTTTTCTCCCGTCGAAGTCACCAGAGGAGCAAGCACACATGCATCACACACTGATCTTCATCTGGCCACAAGGACCACCGGCGAAACTTCATCGCGCCTCCAGCAACCTGCTGTCTAGCTCTTGCAATTGTCAGAGCCACCAAATTCTAGTGAGAAGCTCGAGAAGTCACCGATATTTTCAGTCATCGGTGACTATTTCAGCTACCATTTGATCCCAAACTGGGATCGTTAGATTCGTATCGTTGCAAAGATTATCAAGATATATATTTCACCGTCTCATTTTGCTCGAAGCAAAAGTAATCATTTCTAAGTTTTTGTTTAAGTTTGACTTTTGATCCAACTGTTAGATTGTATTTTGATGTTATTTTTGGAATGTACTTGGAAAATAAAGAAAATTGATATATATTGACTATATTTGACGATCGGCACGAAAAATAAAATCAGACGGTTAAGATTTTCTTCGTTTTACGAGCCACCAATCTGGTTTCAACCTAGACTCAAATTGGATAAATTATATATCTAGCCTAGTTATTTTGGGTGCTAGGAATTCAATGAAGTAGTCTGTTTGTGGATTTTAAGCTCCATGAGAAGTTTTTTCACAAGAGAACAATCGAAGACTTGGAATTGATTTCTAATCCTCCAAACAATCGTTCAACGACACTTTAAGAATCCAATAGCATGGAATTGTTATTCTAGTGATGTAGGGATCCAGTTACCTCTGTTTTATATCTTTTTTGAATACAACTTATTTTCTGCAATATATGATGATAAATGTGATTTTAGAACTATTTGAATATCTGTGATAGGATTTGATTTTATGATATATATTGTATTACTCTGAAAATTTCTGAGTGCAAGTTATTTTTAGCTATATCAAAAATAAGGTTGTTATGTTGCATATTTTTCTATAAAATCTAGTGTGCTTATTTTATTAAAAAATTAGGGCATAATTATTTTCACACTTCAGTTAGATATTGCACGTATCATAAGATCATACATAAGTACTGTGTTACCGTCATGGATTTATAATGTGGTATTGCATACCTCACAATTAGTGTCGAATCTGTAAACCTACATGAGGTTTGTTTATTCAGATTACTTCCCCATTTAGTAAGCATGGGCAATTCGATTTTCCTTCTAGGTTTGGTATGTGACATGGGTGTTCCCTCCAGGTATAGGCTTAGGTGTTATATAGACTCTTAAGTATACTTAGTGTCATCATCTTAGGTTTCTACAGATGAGAAGATGTGAGCTCATGGGTATGAGTTAATTTGTGTCGTGTGCATATGAATTAGATAGTTTTGCTTATAATATTTTACTTATATATATACATATATATTTTTGATTTTGGACTATTTTGTTTATGTATTGGATTTAAACTAACCATGCAAGAATTTTCTATTACTAAAATATTTTCTTTCGAGGTAACTTTTTTTTTACTGAGCATTTTATGCTTACTCCCCTACCTTCCCTCCTTAGGTGGTGTTCAGTGCGACTTGGGTGATCGAAAAGATTAAGATGTCATATTTGATTATAGTTCATCGTCTTAGTAATACTTGAAACTTATTGTTTTGGTGTTTAAGTTGTTTGGACTTAATTTAGCATTGAACTAAGATTATCACTTTCTATTAAGTCTGTGAACTTATGTATGCCATTGTAGTATTTGATATTTGTTGTGGATGATGATAATGTTTGAACTTAAATTTGATTTAAATTTTTCGGTATTATTCAATCTATGTTTAATGGTGACGGGAGAAATTCCATATATTTTATTTAAATGGACTATTTTATAAAATTAACATTTTAAAGATTTTTTAAAATAAATCAAAGAATTTATCATCTTAATAAAATTTTCTTTCTAGCCTGAATTTTGGGTCACGACAGCTTTATATAAAATTAGGTACACATTTAATACTCCGTTTTAATGAAATTGTAGAGTCGGCGTCCAAGTCTAAAGATGTGGATCTGTATACTTGTTTTGGGTACTGAGCAACAACTGTCCTTTAGAATTTTGGTATATAACTGAACACATATATAGACTAAAGAAAGCCGTTGACAACGTAGTATATGCAACTAGCTGAAAGGTCAACATTTTCAAATAAACATGAAACAAAATAGTTTGATTCGTTATAAACCGAACAAAGAAAAAAAAAAGTACTTGAAAATTATAAATACGCTAACAAGTAAATCGGTGTTCATTTAGACTCACTCAGATAGTTAGACAAACTACGTACGATTCAATTTTATTAGCCCAAATATATGAACATTCCCCCGCAAGGTAACAAATAGTATAGTTGTAAACATATAATCTCTCAGTTTTAATTTCTAAAAAATTTCTCAATTTTCTCACATCTTTAGGAATTAGGAAAGTAATATGAAAGAAAGATACATAGCAAGGGAACTTCGAACATAAATTAGAAGTGATAAAAGGAATCTGGAGGCAGCATACGGAGAAAATAGTTCGGATAATTAAATTAAAAAAGTGACATGCATGCAGGAACGGTGTTTAAGATTGATTTAGTAATATGTATGCAGAAAAAAGTTGAGAGAGGAACCAATAGTACTCAACATTATATTGATAGAGGTTTTGGATCTACATACCATGCCAAATAGTATTTTTTGTGCTAAACGCCATAAAAGGCCCATACGAAAATTTTATAGAAAATGCTAAAATATACTCGTAATATTTAGCCCACATACAAATAAAGGATCCTATATCTTTAAATTTGAATGTGAATCTCATATCTCTAATTAGTACTAGTAATGAAAACCACAAGTATACTTAGAAGTGCACTGATTATGAGAAAGATGCACTTAGACGTTGTACTCAGCACCAAAAACTAAAACTAGTCGGCTCACTCTTTTAAATTTACACGTGGATCTTATATTTTTATTATTTCTGTTGTTAAGTGCACAAGTGTCCAGTAACACTGCTTTATATAAAATGAGCAACAATAAGTCCAATCTTTAGCATTCCATATTAATTAATATCATTATAAAGTCCGCGTACAAGTCTAAAATTGTAGATCTATCTCTATTTGTGTTGGGTACTTAGCAACAATTGCCCCTTAGAATTTTCGTTTATAAATAGACATATGTAGACTAACGAAGTCCGTTGACAATGTAGTATATGCAAATAGCTGAAAGGTCAACATTTTCAAATTAAAATTAAACAAATAGGTTTATTCGTTATAAATCGAACAAAGAAAAAAAAAAGTTGAAAATTATATACACTAACAATCAAATAGGTTTTCATTTAGACACACTTCACTTAGATAGCAAGTTTCGCGGACTACGATTGTATTGGAAGTAGGTACTAATTAAACCAATTAAATATATATAATCTATATGTTTTTACATGACAAGAAAACAACAAATACACGATTTGAATTGGAAAAATGAACTAATTACACACAGGACATTAATAACATTTAAGTAAAATTTGCAGTGGAAGGGGAAAAAAAAATTGATCAACAAAGTGAAGCGGGAGAAAGAGTTGATTTTCTTATGTAACAGCTAATTATCGATCGCTGCTAGATAGCTGGCGCGTTGTGCCTAAAACGTGTGCATAAATATCCAGGACAGAATTCAAACACGTGTATTATTTATGTATACACTAAAATTAATGTAAAGTTTACTTTCCGAAATATCATTTTCACCTCCTCGGGCCAGTACATACCCAATTGGCATACCCAATTGGCATTTTAATTAGTACTAGTATTATTACTACTGCCTCCATTTTCTATTTCTTCGGGGTATCCCCGCGATATCCCCACGCATTAACTTTTTGTTTGTTTTTTTTTTTTCGTACAAAGTACTCTAATGTAATCTTACTGGGACCTCACTATCTCAATCCTCTATATATATATATAGACAATTCAGTTACCTATATATAAATATATTCTATATGACTGACCAAACTAATAATCCAAGTGAAGCTAATTACCCATTACACCAACCAAACCTTGACTTGCCTCTATCTTCTTCTTCTACTACTACTAATCCTATTCAAGTAGAACCCCGACATTCTCTCCCACCTGCCAACTTTCACAAGTGTGAGACCCCAACACCAACAACAAAGTCTTCAAATATGGCTTCTAGTAGTTCTTCTTCTTCTACTACTACTACTACTAGTTCATCTAAGAAACACCCTAGGTATAGAGGGATCCGGTGCCGAAGCGGTAAATGGGTTTCGGAGATTCGCGAGCCGCGTAAAACGACCCGGATATGGCTCGGGACATTTCCTATGCCGGAGATGGCCGCCGCCGCCTATGACGTGGCGGCGCTTGCCCTAAAAGGCAGCGAAGCGGTTCTCAACTTCCCAAACTCAATGGGAAACTACCCGGTCCCGGCTTCCGCCTCTGCTGGGGATATTCGCAGCGCGGCCACCGCGGCCGCGGCATTTAAGAAGGCGGAGTTGGCCGCATTAGAGGCCAGACGTCAGCAAACGCGTGACAATGATGACGATCAAACGACGCCGTTTGATGATGATGATGATCATCATCATCATGGTCATGAGTTCATGGATGAGGAAGCATTGTTTAGTATGCCGAATCTATTGGTTGAAATGGCGGAGGGAATGCTGCTTTCGCCGCCGCGAATGAGCTCGCCGCCTTCCGAGGAGTCACCGGGAAGTTCGGACGGAGGCGAGAGCTTGTGGGGCTATTTTTAGTAATATTTGCTATAACTATATGGCTATATGGCTCCTAATTATAATTTGTACAACCGAAAAAAAAAAGTTAAATTAAAAAAAAAAAGAATAGATATTCAGAAGGACAAACTTGGCAGCATAATGCCTGCCTTAGCACTACTCCTAGCAGACCCATATACGAAGCAAAAGTAGACTTGATGAAATAAAATCAGACTTGGAATCACGAGTTGAAAGCATGACAACACCATGACGTATAGATGTATTGATATATATATATATATATATATATATATATATATATATTAAGGGCCAAGAAAAGACGTATAGAGAGATTATGGACGTGGAGTAGTAAGTCACAAAATCAAAGGCAGCTACTAATTAGTCATTCAAATTTGATTTTTTTTTCCAGCCAAAAAAGAAAAAGATTTGTGAGGCTGCTGAGTGTGGGTGGTTAATTCAGTGGGATTTGCTTTTTGGTGATTTTGGAGTGCATGCATACTACTGTTAGTAGATTTTGGTGGTTCTCTTTTTTTTTTTTTTTTTTTTTTGGTTTTTTGCTTTTTTTTTTTTTTCTCTTGATCTCAAATAAGATATTGTTTCCTTGATGTTCTAAAAGTTGAGTAATATCAACTAGTTCCTTTTGCTTATGCTTGAATTTGTCCCCTTGTCCTCCGTATGACATTTGCTACAGTAGTTGCTTACTTTATATATTTATATATCTATATTTTTAGAGAGGAGAGACTTCCTTTTCACACATATGCGAAAATTCAAATGTCTTGTGTTCTTCCTAGTTTCCAAGCTTTTTCATGTAACAAGTATATAGTTATGAATCAAAAAAGGCAAAAAGAAAAAGAAAGAAAAAGCAATGCGTCTTTTAAGTGTGTAATGATATCATTCAATAGATAGGGCAATGAATTTCAAGTTTGTTAGACGCTAGTTAGCTTTATATTTATGAGTCAAAGCCAATAGATGGGCAGTGGGTCCCACATCACAACATATTAAAATAGGTGTCAATAATTGTTTTGATGAAAGATCCATGGTCTTCCAGAATTTTGGTATCGAAAATAATATAAACAAATAAAAAAATGTCATTTTGATTGAACTCTTGCACTGTTGCACTGTTCAATTGTCAGGGTGCAATCATGTGGCTATAAGCAGGTGTCTATTGTTCTACCCTTTTTCACAATTTTTGTTTTTTCTTGCCTCATAATATTTTATATTAAATAATTGGTAATTTGTTAATTAGAATCACTTATTAATGAATTATTGCGTGTGTTAAATATTATGAATATTTAATAATTTTTTTTACTAATATATGTATATTTTATCTTATCTTATACTATTTGAAATGCTTGATTTTTATGTATATATATATATATATAACGGAAAACTAAATCTTTTCTTCAAATTTCTTTTCTAAGCCAAGCTGATTCTTGAAATAGTAATTGCTTTATTGAATATATAATGGAGACAACAGTAACGGTTTAATGTTTATTCAATTGACATTATAATTAGCGCCTCTTTCTTGAGAATTTTAAACTTATAATGAGATACAATGACAATGAAAAGGTTTTTTTTTTTTCCATCTTCTTCTTCTTTTCTCGCTTGGTCAATGTCAAAGTAGTTAAATTCAAAGAATTTTAACCATAACAACATTCGAAACTGAACTTTTTTTTAAGTAATTTTCTTCAACTTTTTCTATCTACGGTTAAACCAATTAAGGATTGAAACACATGATGAATACTTTGAGCCATATTTAGCTAGCTAAGCTGAAAAATTGCAATTTTTATCGTTCCATTTACGAGGCCCTACAAAACATCTGTCCCTTAAGGAGACAAGCCCCTTTTTATCACATCTTGTAGGCCAACCTTAGATCATTTCTGTCAACGACACTCCAGCAAATTTTGCAGCAATTTTTTTGTCATATTCTTTTTCTTTTTTCTGAATTCTTTCTTTTTCTTTTTTTTTTGGTTTATATTTTGTTATATGGAAATTGACTCTTAGGGAGACAAAATGGTCAATATCAGCGTACACGTAAAAGCCTCTTGGCTCATGATTTAACGCACTTGCTGATAATCTAACTAAGTCGAATCAAGACAAGGGGGAAAACCGGAATCATCCACTTTATGGTAGAGTACTGCTAATAAAAAAGATGCTCAGTCGTTTTGAGCTAACCAAGTTGGCAACCCCTATATATATATATATATATTTGGCTTTTTGAAAAAGAAAAAAGGAAAAGAAATGAAAATGAAGAAGTTGATCAGGAAGAAGAAGGAAAAGCCAGCTAGGCCCCTGTCCGGAAGAAAGTTTATGGATGATTTATCTTATTAATTTATATATTTTCTCTTTTATTTTCTTTCGTTAATATAATTTATTGGGTCAAAACTGATTGCCATATACAATACAAAAAGGTATAAAAGCATAAATGTAACGCTACCTCATATAAAAACAAGGGGCATTATATATATTGCAATACCAGACAAATTGTCTTCAATTAATTCTCCAAATTTCAATAAATGTATCTTTGAAATAAAATTTTGGGATCAAATAATAGTACATTATCATCTCTTAAAGGATCAAATAAATCAATTAGGAACCAACTTATGATAGACTTGATAGTGAATGTTATGGTTTATAAGACGCGCGCTATTCTATAAAAAAACAAATTTAAAATGTAAGCCATGCATGCAAATTGTTACTAATTACATAAAGATTAGGAATGCATCTAATTTCTTTTTCCTCAAAAAAAAAAAGGAATGCATTCGAGTTTCAAACGTAGTAGTTTTATTATTTTGCTGATATACATATACATATATATATATATAGAGAGAGAGAGAGAGAGAGAGAGACGACACCGTGGAAATTAAGATGTAAAGTTCATGACCTGCTCAAGAAAACAAAGATATATCTATATATGTGTGTGTGTGTGCGCACTCGCGCGCAGTGCTATATGTAATTGAACATTTAAACATAGCGAGTATATTTTGGGAACGTTTATCTTCCGTCTCTTTTATTTTAAAAAAAAAAAAAAAAAAAAAAAAAAAAAAAAAACCTAATAAACAATAACTACAGTATAAGTCCCTAAGTCCCCCCCCCCCCCAAGATTATTATTGCATGTACTAGCTTGTCACGTTACTAGCCACTAACATATTATTCAAAATGATATATGTTCTCTACAGTCATCAATAATTGTTCAAACAATCCATCAAAGCTAGCTAGCTTTGATCGTCTTTTTCGTTTCTTTCCTTCTCAGTTTTAAAGGCCATACTGAAACCGATGATAAGGAAGTATACAGAGAGAGTTAGGGGGGACCTTCAAATGTTTTAAAGGTGTTCCTAGTCTTCGTTTGTACCTTTTCAGATATCCGGCCATATAATAATAATGAAAAAAGGTGTATATATTGTGGGGTGAGATTTTCTTAATTTCTGATATATATTGCCAAAGGAGAATACAAACTAGCCGAAATCTTAAATTCTAACTTTGAATGAGCAAAAAAGAAAGGTTTGACTAAAGGGAGACATAAATGGCCGACATCTCCTGCGCTTTGATTTCTTCTTCTACTATATTTCTTCCTCCTCATCACTACAATTATCGTCGTTAGGTGATATGTCACTCTCTATTCGAACTTAAGGTTTAAATCTTTGTTTGGTATTAATTTTTATTTGTTACTGTCAATACCTTGATCCATGAAGCTGACGTCCCATACTGCTTAAAGATTTTCTTGTACTTAAAAATCAAAATGAAAGCAACAAAAAGATGCTCATTAACATTAACAAAAATATATGTATGTTTAATAGCAGCCGACTAGACCAATTTAAGATTATTAGTGAATAAAAAAAACCAAATCAGAAGCATGTCCACACATCATTTTTAATGATTAACTTTTTCAGTTGAAAAACAAATTTGTTAATAATATAAGATTATTTTATATTATATCGAATAATAATTAAGAGAAAGAATGATTAAAGCAGTGAAGCAATTATTTCATGAGGAACTTATAAGTTATAATGTGATATTCCACATAGACTAAATAGAAAAGTACTCTTAAGTGATAGAAAATCTTTGTCCTCAAAGGCAATAAAAATAAAATAATCATTAAAATGAATATGGCCATAGATAGATAGTGCACTTCTCCTTGAATGTTTTGGTAATCCTCAAAACAAGTATGAAGATGGGTAAGGAACTGGCATCCAATGTGGTCGACATGATATAGCATCCCCCTTTTTGCCGGTGCTAATTTTTTAATTATAAAGAATCAATCAGATTGAAACTCTTCTCTCTCTTTTTCAACCCCCAAAAAGATACCTTTTTTTTTTTCTATCTGCCCCGGTCCGGCCTATATTGAAATCTATATGCAGTATAGGGACAGTTTTAAAGTATGGCAATTTAGTACTAATTGGCTACAAAGCATGTCTACTTTAGTTAATGATTCCAATTATTATGTTCTACCTCTGGGTTCGTTATCGCATGAGATAATCTTCCCTTCTAATTTATTCTATTGGGTTTCGTTATCAAAGTTTTTTATTACTTCTTTTTTTAAAAAAATAATAATAAATGTTATTCATCAGTTATCAGCAATAGCTTTATTTTACCACTGATTGACAACATGGTCTCTAGGACATAGTCTAAAGTAAGAAATTTCCAAATTTTATCATTACACACGTCTTCAGTTATAAAACTATGAATAGAATAACCAGCTCCTTACCAAAAATAAATAAATAAAACAAAATTCCCATGCGAGTTTGCAAGTTGCTTTGGAGTTCAACAATTTCTTGTTTGAACGAGATTTGTCGGACACGGTTTCTTTCATAATTCAAACCCGAGATACTTTCTTTTCAAAAAGCCCATCAAGGAAGGGAATTGGAACTAACTAGGAGTAAGCCCATCAAATATTCCCGGCCACTTTGCGGGCTTCTTTCAAGGATAGCGCTTAGCAGTTCGAAAAAAGAGTTTTAGTTTGAGGAAATTAGACCTGACACGATTTTCAGTGAAAAGATTATAGACAAACGCTAAAAGATTATAAAAATACGATGTACGGGATTATAAATTGCAAAATACGGTTTCTGAAAAAGTTAGATAAGATTTCTTTATAGAAAAGACTCAAAATATTTTATATATATATAAGCTCTGACGCGCCCTGTTATCACGTCAGGCTTGGTGTGTCTCAGGCCTCTTGCGTCCTTTTTTTTTCTTTTTTTTTTAATATTATTTTGTTTTGTTTTTTTAATGTTACTTTTTCCTGTTTATTTTGTATTTTCTTTAAAGTTTATAGGATATAAATAAAATTTTAAATTGTTTATCTTTATCTGATGTCTACTTTTTTTCGTTTATCTTCTTAAAAATATTTTTATTTTCAATAATTATTCTTTTTGCTAATTATTTTTAACACATATAAAAAAAGGGAAGAAATTTAGTTAAAAAATGTTGTAGCAACAAAAGAAATTTATTCTTTTAAAGAATAATTTTGTAGATACCTTAAGTATCAGGTACTTATGATATTCTTGGGAGATACTTATGGTATCCATAAAATAGAAAATGTATTTTTTTAGCTACCAATGGTATCTCACTGAGATACATGTAGTATACATGAATTTTAAGGTTTTTTGAATAGTTTTTATTATAAATTTATCATAAATACCATAAGTATCGTTATAATACTCATACTATAAATAAGTATTTTTCAAAGATACTTATAGTATCCTGGTAAATTAGAATAAAAAAATATCAAAAAAATAAGAAAGCGTACTATAAGTATCATTCTGTGTTACCTAAGTTTCCAAGTAAATTGAATATATATATATATATATACTACTATATTAGAATGGTTATTTGAGTTATGTGAGTTATGTTAATAAGAGTTAGCTTTAAATTATAGGACCTTAAGAGGAAAAAAAAAAAAAGAAAAAAGAAGGTTACATTAGTATCAAAGAAATTGGAATGAAACTTAACCTTCTCCAATTGCTTAAAACATATTTTTAGAAATATTAAAAACTTCACTTCAAAATAATTATTACCATAGGTATACTTAGAAAGAGAAATTTGAATTATGAATATAGACAAAAATTATTAAACTATATGCATTTAAGAAAATCAACTGTGATTTTTTTTTTAAATGAGAATATTACTTGCTTACTAATTGTCTCCTGCTTGATCACTAACAGTATTCTAGTATATTACTTATAGTAACCGGGTAAATTAGAAGAGGTGCTGAGTATTTAAAATTATATTAAATAAATAAATAAATAAATAATAAAGTTATTATAGACATTATATGAGGTCAAATCTAATATCTCAAAAATAAAAGAGGTAGTTGGTCACATGTTGCTTAAAAAATTTGTTAAAAAAAGGTGGTGCAATAAAAGATTTTAATTCTTAAAGCTGAATATAAAAACATAAATAAAATAGCATACATGCATTTATATAGATTTTGAGTAGAAAATAAAATAAAACTCTAAATTAGGTTCAAAAAAGTTAAAACAAGACAACAAAAGACAAGTTAGTGAAAAGAGAAAAAGAAAAAGAAAAAATTAACAAAAATTAATGTACAAATGTACAAATAAGAACGTTTTAATTTTTTTTCTTTTTTTTTTTAAATAAAGGATGTGACAATGACAGGTATCTCACGTCACCTGCTAGCTGTAAGTTTTTTTTTTTTAATTTCGTGCCTGACACGCGTCAGGTTATATTGTACGCATGTCAGGTCATATTGATCCGTATTTTTCTAATGATTATGCCCGTATGTCGTATTTTTCAAAAGTTCTTTGGGGTACCGTATTTTTTAAGTGTAAGCTACTTTTTATCGTATTTTTGTAAAAAGCCCTTTTAGTTTCATAGCAGCTTTATTTAGGAAAAGGGCCGAAGAGGGCTATGATTCTAACGCGATATTCCAAAACTGCTACTCAACCTAATTATCTCGAGTCTTGCTACTGAAATTGATAACACGCAGTCATTTTGCTAGTGTCTGAAAGGGAGACATTTACTAAAGACGGCGCTGAAATTATGCTATTTTACTCGGAGCTCCTTACATAAGTGTACAATATTATTAACTAATAATAACTAATATAGTTACCAATACCACCGGTCACTAATCCTGTGACAGTTCTTAAAAAAGTCATATGTAAATGTAGTGTTAAATAAAAAAGGGAAAAGTTCGTAAATACCCATTTACCCATTTTATTAAGTATGATTACTTGTATTCTATTTTTATTTCACAAATACTCATTTCATACATATTGTTGAAGAAATATAAACCATATACATATGATGTATACTAGTATATATTTCAAAATTTACACAGTAAATATAAATTATGTATAAAAGTTTATATTGTAAATGTATTCTGTATGTATTTTACAAAAAAATGTATATGACAAAAATAGATACTTTTGAAACAAAATTTAAAAACCGGGTATTTATGAAATATTGTGCATAAAAACGGGTATTATATGTAAATTTCTCACTAAAAAGTCATTTTGGCCCAAATTAGTCCTAATCAGGTCCATTTCCCTGCCCCAAACAGGTATTTAAGACTTTTCATAGTCAAGACTCTTGATATTCCTAAAAATGTCATTTAAAAAAAATGCACAAAAAATTCATTTTGACCCAAGTTGATCTTATTGAAATCCTTTTCTCCCCAGAAAAGTCATTTTAGTTAAAATTAGAGATTTTTAGATTTTTCCCTTCAAAAATAAAAACAATTACAAAAGTACGGTACTACAGAAACAATACAATTTTGTAAAATGTACGGACGGTATTTTTGAAAAGCATCCTGTCAAGTGTCAAATACGTGGTTGCAGTATTGTAAAAATTGCCATCTTTCTTGACTATCTTATTCTAGTAACAGCAACTAATCTTATTCTTTATTACTATTGTTTCTTTAGTTATTGGTTACTCTATGTTGACACAACAGGCAATTAACACTTTTCCCAACTTCTTAATCTATACTAGTGTTAGTTATTTTAAGGTTGAAGATAGATTAAAGATAGATTAAACAAAAGTACGTTTTGAATATCTAGAGGCAGGAACTCCAAAATGTTTGCTTACATTACTAATTATCAATTTTGTTAATAATTACCATTTATAAGACTTGGTTAGAAATACAGGATTAATTATTAGTAGCTAGTAATTAATTTAGTTGCCAGTTACTAATTGAGTTTTTTTTTTCTAACTATAATCAGTAACTAATCGGATTACTAGTTACTAATTTCTTCAGATACCGGTTACTCAAAGTTATAATTATCAACTTGATTATAATAAGACTAGTTATTAAACTAGTAGCTACTTACAAATACTAATAACTTGTTACCGGTTAGTGTGGTTATCAGTTATAAATTTAGTAACTAATAAATTAGTGGTTATTTAGGTTATCAGTTATAAATTTGGTAACTAATAAATTAATGGTTGTTACAAAATAACGAGTCTTCGTATCACTGAAATAATATTAGAATTCACTTGCACAACAAAATATTTTTTTTATACAGTCGTCAATTAGGATCATCCATCTACCTAATTATGATCCCAAATAGTATCATTGAAGCACAAACATAAGCACTCAAAATTAGCTAAGTACAGTTTTGCAACATGATGTTACCATGGCAACTTCGTAGTAATCTTCTTTACAGGGAAATCCCCATTATCTCGGTCAGGATCAGGAATAATGGGCTCTAAAGGGTTTGTCTCGTTAGCTACCACCAACATTGCTTCGTTTGGTTCCTTGAGGGATTTCACAACAGAACCCATCAAATTTTTCGAAAGAACTAGTAGAGAGATCCATACAGTTTATCTCGTTGATTGGTGCAAGCTCCAGAACCCATTTATTTTGACATTATAGGATAAAAATGCAAAGCAGATAGATAAGCAGCAACTAAAAAAGAATCTGAGAAACGGGTTATTATTATAATAGCAATTCAATCAATACGATTCAAATACGGTTGAGTATTACACAATCTATTTATAACCAAAATGACACCAAACACCAAACAAAATAAAATCATACTCAAAAACATCATAACATGATCTTCGGTGTAAAGACAATTAATTATCTCATAAAATCAAAAAAAAAAAACTCAAGAACCAGAACGGCATAAATGAATCCAACGAAATATATATATATATATATTTTTTTTAAAAAAAAAAAGAAAGGCAAAAAGAAAAAAATTTCAAGAAATCACAAACGAAAACGAAAAAAAAAAAAAAAAAAAGAGTAAGTGGGGGTGAGATGTTGAAGTCACCCAAGATTGAGATCTATGAATTAGAAGGTAAAGTGAATATCTAAAAAATACGCAAAAAGGAAAGGTACCGCATATTTGTTATTTTCTTCTTAAAATAACCGTGCTCTTCCTAATTTCCTCTAAATTCCTACTATTTATGTCAATCTCCCAATAGTCAACTGTACCAAATTAACCATCTCAACCAGAAGTTTCCTGGGCCCAAAGAATCTAATGCGAAAAAGCTCATCGGGGTTAAATACGGAGTAAAACCGGCCCAGAAGACGAGCCTTGTCGATATTAGGACCTATTCCTATATAGCTCACGGTATTTGTGTGTTTTACAAGTTACAAGGGAAGCGCCGAGGACACGATGTCCCCTTTTCTAATGGGCTGGATTTGCTGTCATCCACCACTTCTTCCTTGTCGTGTCGTTCGGGCCAATTTTTCTTCACACTTTTTTTCTTTTTCGGCTGCTCCTTTTGCAAAACAATGAGCTCTCACTCTTCTTAATTTTTTGAATAATTTTTCAAGTTATTATTGAACAGCTAATATTGTTACTATTGGACCAAAAAAAAAAAAATTAATTAACCTTCTATGTGTTGTTAACATAGAGTACGATGACACGATTAGAGGATTAGTAATCTTGTTTTGCATGGCACGACATGAATAATTAGTTGTACTAAGATTGTTGGCAAGACACAATAAGAAATAAAATGATATGTGACTGAAACAATTGAAAAAAGAAAAAAAAGTTACAAAACATATGTTAAAATTAGATTCATATAAGATTTTCTAATGCAATTTTATTTTTTTTATTTTGTTCTCGACCTTATTTGTAATATTTAAATTAGAAGTTTAATCTATTTTCATAAATATTTCAATTTAGATTTATTTAGTTATACTAAAATCTATTTCAACAACAAAATTATTTATTTCACTTGAATATAATGATTAATAATTTAACGATCATTCAAAAATATAAAATGGAGGACTAAAGTATTAAATAACTTATAAATTAAAATTAAAATATTCGTTAATGAGCACGATTAAAAACAAATCGATAATTATACTTATGGCATGAGAACGATGCAAGCTTGAAAACATGCAACACGGAAAATAACACAAGTATACAACATGCTCGATTAGGGATGTAAATAGCATTATAATATAATCATAAGCAGGCATAAAAATTAGCAATTATGAGAATGGCACAACCGTTACATGCACAACACAATTACAAATTGTGCATGTACCCGCAGTTAACACCTTACCCAACTTTCTTAATCTATGCTAGTATTAATTATTTTAAGGTTTGAAGTATTAAAGATAGATTAAACAAAAGTACGTTTTGAATATCTAGAGACAGGAACTCCAAAATGTTTTGTGCAATTTCGGCCAAAACCTATCCAACTAATAAGTTGATGTAAATGTCACATTTAAAAGAAAATATTTGAGTGCATAGACAGAAAAGAATTATGAAAGATGTTGTGCGGTCTAAAATCCTAAGGTCGCATAAGGATTATATGCGACCTCTTCCGTGATGGTTATATGCGACCTCTTTCGTGATGGTTATATGCGACCGCTTCTACAGGTTTTGTGCGACCTTCTCCATGCAGTTTGCCTTAATAAACAGGAAACCTATAAAGAGAAGGAAA
>JXTB01000159.1:665399-765657 GCA_002914805.1 Parasponia andersonii | reverse complement strand
TCCGTGATGGTTATATGCGACCTCCTCCGTGATGGTTATATGCGACCGCTTCCACAGGTTTTGTGCGACCTTCTCTGTGCAGTTTGCCTTAACAAACAGGAAACCTATAAGGAGAAGGAAACACGTAAATGCCATAAAGGAAACCTACAAGAAGAGGGAGACAAGTAAACGCTATGGAAGAAACCTACAAGGAAAAGGAAACTGAAGATTCCTATTTATGATTAACTAGTTATCTGTTTTGAATAGTTATCTAATTATTTTTGTATGTTATCCAATTGTATAGTTACCCGTTTATACAATTAGGATCCTAGAGACATAAGGAACCTAGGGGCATAAGGTTACCTTTATCTATATAAAGGGGGCTCTATGTTCCGAAGAAATACATCAAGTTCTGGGTAGATACAAGTCACAGAGAATAGAAGTCAGAGCAAATTCAAGCTTAGAGTATTCCAAACTTTGGGTAGTCTAAGTTGTTAGTATTCTTCAATAGCTTTTATTCTTTCCGATCTCCCAACAAGATTGTAACCTTGAGTGTTCATTATTATTCATAAAATAGTGAGAAAACAGTGGACGTAGGCTCATCTTTTTTGGGGCTGAACCACTATAAATCTCTTTCTCCTTACTTGCTTTGATTACTACTTCAATTCACACAAGCCACATCTCTTGATTATTTATAAATTTATTGTTGATAAAACCTCCATCAACAAAAGAGAAAGGAATGTTGCAAATAATACTTTGCTTTGAGGTAGTTCATAACATTAAGTTTTACAATTGAGATGTATTATATCTTAAAAATGTCACACGAACTAAATAAAGTGATAACATACTAGTTTCAATCATACTGAGCAAAATTTATACATTGAGAGTTCGTCGGTTAGCTAAAACCAAATACGCTTTTAATAAATTAGAAAAAAGAAACGGAAATAATTTGACTCTTTGTTTGTGTCAAAATTACAATAACACATTCTGATACGAAACAAAATTTTAAAAAAATAATAATAAGTAAAATGTTCATCACTTAGCAATTAATGTTATTCATTTAATTTTAAAACTAATTAGGTTTTGATAAAAATAGTTCATGATTATATATATATATATGGGCACCAATCTAGTAAGTATTTTTTTTTTTACCTATGCATAGGTATCAATTTGGCCAATAAAAATTTAGCATGCATATTTTTTTATTATAAAAAATAGGAGAGAAAAAAAAATACCTATTAGATTGACAACCTATATATATATATATATATATAAGTTAAATTTAACTAGCAGAGGGGTGTATGTTCTTTTTCGATTGTAAACAATGTTAATGTAAATATTTTTTGTTCAGGGTATCGCTGATATTCTAACATAAATCATGATATGATATTAATGCAACTTTCGAAAAAAGATAGAGAGAGAGAGACAACTGATAACATCGAGTGAAAGTGTTGAGGTAGTTATTTGATATCTGCAGTAACGCACCTGAAAATGTTCGATGGAAAGCACTTTTTTCCACCCTTTTGTTCGACAGCCATGGAAAGCACCAAATACGAAAATGTTTAACACGAGGATAACACTTTCCTATTCCTATATAATGCTCATTAACAATTTAAAAACATTCTTTACAATTTAAATATCAATAAATCCACTATTTAGAAATACCATAATTTTCAAAGCCAGGAAAACATTTCCAGTCAAGCATAATTTTTTTAAAAAAATATAATAATAATTACAACAGCAAAACATACAAATAAAATAAAATAAGATATCCGGTCTCTTAAAAGTACGACCAAAGTCGTATTCATTTTAAAACTATCCACAAAAACTAAAATCAACTATAAAAACAATTTTTTTTTCCTAACAAACTTGTGCTCAGCTGGCTGCCACAGCAGGTCATCCGGAATAGGAAACGTGCTAATTCCGGTAAAGAGTAAAGACACGTGGTAAACACTAGCGTTACTCAGTTTTGAGCTGAGCTGGTCCCCAAAAAGTAGAGGGGGCTTTAACCAAGCTGGCCTGGATGGGACACAGTTTGAGCAAGTCAAAATCAACAAAAGAGTCAAACAAAACTCGAAACTTACTCATAAAGGATTTTCTTCTACCCTCTTTTGTCGTTTTCCTCCATAAAACCCCTGGTGGGAACCGTGGGGGTCTCCGAACTCAACTTGGTACCACCCTTTCACACTCCGAATCCGTGTCTAACCCGCTTCGCACGTGTGGCCATGCGAAAACTATAAAAACACCCTTTAACTCAACTTCACTCGCAAAATCCAATTCAGCCACTTCAAACTCGACTACTACTACTACTACTACTACTACTACTACTACTACTACTACCACCACCACCAAACAAAAAAGCTCATACTTAGAAATTTTGATTCTTTCAATGGAATTCTGCAGCCAATTGTCGGACACGTGTCACTTTGTGTTGGATAGTAACTCGGACTACAAGCCGGACAGCTCGCCTATATCGGCTGATTCGGGCTTTATGAGTGGCGGCGGCGGCAGCTTTCGTGGAGGTTCGCATTCGGACGAGGAAGTGATTTTGGCGTCGAGCCGGCCGAAGAAGCGAGCCGGGAGGAGGGTGTTTAAGGAGACGAGGCACCCGGTTTATAGGGGGGTGAGGCGGAGGAACAATGACAAGTGGGTGTGTGAGCTCCGGGAGCCGAATAAGAAGACGCGGATTTGGCTAGGGACCTATCCCACGCCCGAAATGGCGGCGCGTGCGCATGACGTGGCGGCCATCGCTTTCCGCGGGAAGTTGGCGTGCCTCAATTTCGCTGACTCGGCTTGGCGGTCGCCGGTGCCGGCCTCGCTGGATGCTAAGGACATTCGCGCCGCCGCGGCCGAAGCCGCCGAGGCGTTTCGGACGAAAGAATGCGGTGGCACTTCGGGGAGTGAAGATAGGGTGATGGAGATGGAGGAGGTGGAGGTGGAGGTGGAGGTGGAGAATGAGCAAACAGTGTTTTATATGGATGAGGAGGCAGTACTTGATATGCCGAGGTTTCTTGCTGACCTGGCAGAAGGCCTACTGTTACCTCCACCTACGAATTATTTGAGCTCGGATGACGTGGCAAGTAATGCTGACATGTCGTTGTGGAATCACTCGTTTTAATGATTCACTTGAGAGTTTGGCAACTTTCACTTTTTATGAAAAGTCTCTCTTCGTTTACTTCACTTTAGGACTATGTTTTTGTTCAAATCTAAACGGGTTTTGATCTAGATTTGGATTGAATTGGATATGTACAGATAGATTTTCGATGTAACATAATATTTTGTTTAAATATGTTTTTGTTCAAATCTAAACGGATTTTGATCTAGATTTGGATTGAATTGAATATGTATAAGTAAGATAAGTTTCTACGATGTAACATAGTATTTTGTTAAAATATGCTTTTGAACGGATTGAATTGAATATGTATAAGTAAGATAAGTTTCTACGATGTAACATAGTATTTTGTTAAAATATGCTTTTGTTCAAATCTAAACGGGTTTTGATCTAGATTTAGATTGAATTAGATATGTATAGGTAAGATAGATTTCCACGATGTAACATAGTATTTTGTTTAAAATTAATGTATAGTAACTTGTAAGTACATGATTCTTTTTGCGTTGAACGTTCATTTGTTCATTTGGTTAACATGATTAAGTCATTAATTAACAAAAGCCACACATAAAATACAATCAAATGTAAAATGACTAAGTTGTTTGCCTAATAGAATTAGAAGAACATTAATAATTATTAACTTTCTTCAACGTCAACTGAGGAGTTGGATTCAAGCCCAAAACAAAAATAAAAATAAATAAAAAACTGACGAGTTGGATCAACAAATTTTCCACTGGAACATATATAGACACACGTGCTATTCAAAAACTAAGTAGTTTGTGTTGGGTGGAAGTTACTTTCTTGGACACATATTGTCGAAAGTGTGGCTATCGATGGAGTTGGTTGAATTCTCGATCAAACTGTTGGTCTAAGATTGCCTATTGGTGTTTCACATTCATTGTCTGCAAAAGACTACTTTTTGGGTACTCGTGGTGAGTGATGATGTTACAAGAACAATCGTTACAATATCCACCATTCAAAAACACATTTTGATAGAAAGAAAGAAACATCCACCATTTAAATGGGTTCTATAAAATTTTGATAGAAAGAAAGAGAGAAGAGAGGCATATATTTTTATTTCGCTTATTTTCTGACTCAATGACAAAAGTTAAAAAATGTATGTGTGTATCTTTTCCTTTATATAAAGAATGTTTCCTAATTATTTAATTAATAGGAAGTATTTCTTATTAAATAAGGATATCTCTAATATTAAATGTGTACAAAATTTTAAAGTCAAATTTATTACAAATTATTACGTTCAAACTCTTACCTGAATTACAAACTATTAATTTGAAATATTCTAATAATGATAAATTATTTGTAAATATTTTCTCATTATATTGGATATTGACTCCTTTCATATTAGCCCATAGATTTTGGGTCATACATCACTGTAAGCGCCCAATAAAACTTAGGTCCAAAAGGTCCAACACATATGATATAAATAATGACCTTTTCTCTACCTAAGGTGTGATATTGATATACTTTTCTGGTAGAACATTTATAGTAATTTAGAAATTTTCAAACTTTTGTTTTTAGAAGATATTTGTTGTGTGTTTTATAAATTGACATCCTCTCGAAACAAAGGGGATATGCTGTCGGAAATGCTTTTAATTTATGTGGCGTTTCTTTTTTCTGCCTCGATTATCAAATTGTTTTTGGCATGCTGGAAACATTCAGTGTAGTGTACCATTATGAGTTTCTGACATTCTTCCTACAAAAACAAAAAATAATTACAAAAATATGATGGATCAGGTTATTTGTTTTTTCAATTCTCATACCACTTTTTTTTTAGAAGTATATTATTTTAAGAAAAATTTTTAGAAAAATATAATTTTTAAATTTGTTAATAATGTCTAAAAATTGATTATCGGTTACTAATTACTAGTTATAAATACATTTAGTTACTAATTATTAGTGCTCGAAAACTAGTTACTATTATTTTTTAAAATAAATACAATACTAGATTTAAAATAAACTAAGGCCATTGAATATTTTCAATTTTTTTCAAAAAAACATTGTACAAGGCCTAATTTTCACTACTATTATTGTATAATTTATCAATTTTTTTACTCCAAAGGATTGTTTGCAAAAAAAAATTCTCTAAAGTATAACTTTTCTACAAATTTAATATTCACTTTTGGCTTGTACGGAATTAAATATTCACATTGCAAATCTATGTAAATTTGTACATTCTGCATATAAATTGAGTAATAAATTTCTCACTGAACTTGGAATCCGAATTAAATATATCTTATTTCTGCTGATTAATAAAAAAAGTAAATTGAAAATAACTTAAAACAGTTAGCACAAATTATGTAATTTGTACATAAAAGATACAAATTTGTATAGATTTGAAATATGGATGTATAATTTTACAGAAGTCAAAAAATATGGTTAAAATTGCGGAAAGATAATACTTCAAATTGTTTTTTTCTTTTCAGTTATACCTACTCCAAAAATGAATTTTATTAACTAATTATAAGAAAATTTGAGCTTATTTATTGTCCTGGATTTGGAAAAAAAAAACACACAAAATAAATACATATGAAAACTAAATTCACCAATGAATCGGTCGAATATATTATAATGAATAAGTATCATGAGCATATATGGTGTAAACTGTTAAGTATGACACTTACAATTTTACTTCAACATTGTTGGTGAGTCACACGCTCCTATTAGCATGGTGACTGGTGCTAAGTGCCTATAACGAGCAGTGACAGAGCCACATAGGTCCAAGGGCCCCTGACTTCTTTTTTTTTAAAAAATAGTATGTAACATTTTTATAAAAAAATTATTCTATTTTTTTCTAATCTATAAAATCTTATACTTATCCCTCCTAGAATTTGGGTTTTTCTCCGTTAGTTAGTAAAGCCCATGTTGTAATTATGAAGCTCATTTCAATGATTTCTCTTAAATGTTAAGTAAAACTCATTACTCATCTTTTAAAGTGTGTGTTGTAGTCCATAAATAAAATAATTACAAATTGACTTAACTTAGTTATATGAATATAGTATATAATGTTTGTCTACGAACAAATGACTTGGCCTACTTATATATATATATATATGCATAATGTTTGTTAACGAATAAGTCTTGCATAATGTTTGTTAGTGAATAAGTCTTTTAGACATTGTGAAGATGTGAAGATTATGAATGTGGAATTGTACGTAGAAAAATTAGAAGTGTGTTTATATTTGAACTAAGTATTATATAAAAAAAAAAACTAGAATTAAAGCCTCTTATTTGATGCTTTTAATTAAGTTATCAAATATGAGCTTGATTTTATCTATTGCTATGGTAACTATAGAGATTTTTTATCATGAAAATTGTGAAATATCGACTACACAACTGAATAGAAGATCAATAAATGAATAACAGTTTAGTTGTTTATATTGAAAATATATATATATATGATAAGATTGATTATTAAAGAGATTTTAAAAAAAATTGACGATGAATCTATTATACAGCGATTTCAAACTACGAGGCATCGCTTAAAGTAATTATAATATATTAATAGAATTGTTTAATAATAGTACAAATGTTCAATTTTACTTTTTTAAAGAAAAATTTCTACTTTTTTTATACATTTTTACTGTGAGATAATTTTTTCTCTGCCCACCAGATTAAATTCTTGCCTCTTCCCCGATAACAAATGTCTGTAATGAAAAGCATTTTCTAACTGATTATAACTATTTGTTCGTTCAACATGCAACCAAATAGTGTTAACTTTTCTTTTTAATCAATTATTCTAAAAATGCACCATATATGAATTCCTGAAAAATATATCTCGCAAATTGGGCTCAAAACCTTCGAATTTATCTTGATTTGGGAAATACTAGCGTCAGACACATCAGATCTTAGCAACCCTTACGTTGATTTTAGATTTCAAGAAATAAAAAATTTAGTTTTATTTTTTGTTATCAACAAATGAAGATAAGACATTTCATGTATAGGTTCCCAACCGGGCAACCACAGAGTGTTGAGATCTCATCAAAAAGCCTGGTAAGTGGTTGGCAAAGACTCCAGCTGGTTAAAGCTCGATGACACGCAAACTGAGAGACCCAGTCTGCTGAAGTACTGTACGTATGCTTAACGGGGGCCCAGTATTTGTTTGGGCTTGAGGGCCCATTTAAGGCAGCGAGTTTTAGTACTCGCACTTGTTTGTGGTTTTGCAGCTTTCACAGTTTAATTATACGGTACTAGTGTCTATACTACCAAATTTGAGTTATCAAAAGTGAAGGACTAAATAATTAAAATTGAACGTGTAGGTTGTAGTGCCCCAGAGTCAGGGTCAGGGCCCCCAAAATGCTTTCCGTAACAATAGCCTCAAAGATTGCAAGATAGGATTTTCTTCAAATTCTGCTGAATTTCGTTTCCATTCCATCATTTTTGTACTGTCTCCAATGGAATGTTGTTGGTCGTGTTAAGGCTTTTTCTTTCAGTCTTTCTAAACGAATTTTAAAAAAAAAAAGAAACTTTTTAACACAAAACCCCCCTCACTCAGAAAATTTTAGTAAAATTAATTTTAGAGCAAAATTTTTTGAAATTTTCTAGTATTAGTTATACTAGAAAATAAAAGTGTTTTTTTTTTTTTTTTTTTTTTTTTTTTTTTTTTTACAATTAAGTTTTTTTTTTTTTTTTTTTGACTTTTAAATCTTTATTCTTAAATTTTTGTTTCATGTTATTTTTTTTAATATTTAATGTCTAATACTGCTATTGATTAGCACTTACCCCAAACATCCTCATCCTAGTAGGGATAAAATTAGAAATAAAAAGAGATTGTTATTTTAAAAAAATAGTTGGATCTAGTTATTATACTGCTAATTTTATGAAACATATATTGCCAATTTTATATTTTATCATTCTGATTTTATTGTTAAAATTTTATTTGGTTCTAATATGGATCTAATTTGGTCCAAGTATTAGAAGTATATAGATACTTGTACCAAATTAGATCCATATTAGAATCCAATAAAATTTTTCAATTTCTTATATCTATCTTGAATGAAAATGATAATCTCTACATTTTTTTTAAATAATTATTTTATCCCTATTGAGATAAGCTCATTTTGGGCAAGTGCTAATTGACAGTAATTTTGGATAGAAAATATTAAAAGGAAATAACGTGAAGTAAAAACATAAGAATGAGGACCAAAAGGCTACAAATAAAAAACAAAGACTTAACACCTTTTTTTTTTTCTAAGAAAACAAATATTAGGAGACTTCAAGGGATTTTGCTCTAAAAAATTAAGTTGAGGGTTAAATTTACTAAATTATTCTCAATTCAAGGGATTTTTGTATTTAAAAGCAAAAAAAAAAAAAAAAAAAAAACTACACACACTTTTTATTGGCACCCAATCTAATGGAAAGTTATTTAAGTTCATAATCTTTTATTTAGTGTCATGTGATATAATATAAGAGTTAATGAGTAATAGTTATGATATAAAATATAAGGTGACAAACTTTTTTAATCAACTATCCATCAATGTAGAATAGAGTCACACTATGTACATGAGTAGCTAAAAAACATGACTATCATTTATGTATATGTTATGTATATATTTTGTGTATCTTTACCATTACTCGTAAATAAATATTATTATTCAATCGATATTATTAAATATATTTTTGGTAAAAAATAATTATTTTTTCCTTTTATGTATCAAGTCTCTTCTTACCCTGCAATTTCTATCATATCGGATGAGGAAATCATGATATCCTTAGGCTCTTAGGATTTTATTTTTCGATAGGTTTTTCTCTTTACTTTTATTTTGTTGTTTTAATGATTCTTCTTTTTGTATGAAATATTCGCATAGATCTAGATTTATTGGGATGTTCTCTTGCTCCATAAATCTAAAAGTGTAGATTTTTTTTTTCTCTTTTCGGTAATTTTGTTTCTATAGTACTCGTATAGACCTCAAAATTTTAAGATTCAAATCTCGAAGAACTTATTTCATCAATCTCATCAGATTTCGACTTATGTAGCTAATATATCATCGTGTAAGAATCAAATAGCTAACTCAGTTGGTACAAGCAAATTCAAAAAAACTAAAGAGAAAACTCTAATGGTGCTCTAGTTATATCCTTGCAGAGTTTTATATATATATATATATATATATATATATATATATATATTTAATATCTCTTGCACAAATATCTTCTACATGTTCATCAAAATAGTTTAATAGGATTTTAGCATGTAATTCAATTGTTGTTTAGAATTCATTATTTATTCTTTTCTGAAAGAGTATAATCATATTTTGTTATTGTACTTCTTGTTTAGTTGAATGAAATTTTTGCTATTTTTATTCAAAAAGATATATACATATATATATATAGTGATATTTCAATAGAGATTTTTATTTTTGCTCAATAAATAGGCACTTTAAACAAGTTAAAAATAACTTGCATTTTACCTACTACCATTCTATTCTAATTCTTTTAGAGAATTCTCCTTCCATTAAGGTAAGAATAAGTTTTTGGAATGACTTTTAAAGGAAAATAATTTAGAATGGAATTTTAAAGAAAAAATTAAAATAATTTAGAATGGAATTTTAAAGAAAAAATTAAAATAATTTAGAATGGAATTTAATTAAAAAATATTATTACTCTTCTACTACTACTACTACTATATGTAACACGTAAATTAAAAAAAAAAAAGATAAATTAAATATATAACATGTGAAAATTTTTTTTAAAAAAGAGAGAGAATTTATCGATTATATATGTTATACGATATTAAAAAGTTAAATTATTTAACTTAGAAAAAAAAGGCATGTAGGAATATAATTTTAAAAAAGAAAAAAAAATATACTTGTATATAATTGTTAATAACAATGATATATAAGAATAAAAGAGAATAAGAATAAAAGTATGGGAATCAACCTGCGATAGAATAGGAATAAAAATTAAAAAAAAAACAATGGAAAAAGGATTGGGAAAAAAATATCTATCTCATAGGTCACAAACAAGTTACTAATTTTTTAAGTTATAAATAATTTTCTATATTTATATACATATTAACTAAATTATTTTTATAGAATTACCAATATTATTATAACTATCAGATCAAAATTCAATCTCCTAAATTAGAGTATCCATGTATGGAGTAAAAATAATATTTCCATTGAAGTTTTACCTATATATAGGGTACTAATTTAATATCTATTTTTTAAAATTTATCTATAAGTCCTATTTTACATAATTATAATTCACTTTATACTTCTTTTAGTTTTTGTGATAAAAANAAAAAAAAAATGGAGGTGACAAATTACATATAGTAGTGCCTCAAAAGTTACCAAGGATTTTTAATTATTAATTTTGTGCTGAATGATTAGCATGAACTACTTTTCCATTATATATAGATGCTTTAACTAGGTACTCAATTCATCTAATTAGTCGTATGTAGGATGTGATATACTTATCAAAATTAATTTTCTCATTAGCATACCAAAAAATTAAAAAAACAATGGTTTCATTATGTCATAATAAATAGAACAAGCAAATTCCAATCACAATTTTTTACAAAATGAAGAAAAATAGAACGTAGTTCAACAGTTTTTTTGATCTTATCTTCTCATTACAATGAAGAAAATGGTAGTTTTTCGAATAGGCCAAAGTTAAAGTTAAATTTAAGCAGTGACAATGATTACCATACCCACCTGATTATATCCTCAATTGAAATATTGCAGATCCAGACCAGAACAGGTTCGTAGAACTTTTCAACAACCAGCATCGACTGTGGTCTGAGTCCACGAGAGAAAAAACAACTGGGAAATGTTGCCTCTCCGCGAGTCCAAACAAATAAAATGGTCAAATCTAATAGTACTGATGGTCATCACTATCATTGACTTCAACCAACTACATGGTCATCACATGTCAATTAGGACTCGCATATTATCACACATATATATATACGTACAACATGCAAGTTTATGTGTTAATTTTAATTTTGACTGACAAATTAAAACTCAGTAAAAGGAAAATTCATATATATAACATCGGTATTAATAATTTCATGCACAGTAGAAAGCACCTACTCCAATCTAATGGTTCTTTAATGATTTGGTTGGACTATACAATATAGGAACCAAAGCTAGTTAGGCACTTCAAAGCTTGTAGAATACCAATGTTGTTTTGCCTTTAGTTAACAATATTTTGACATTGTAATCATTCATCACCAAGCACGGGTGCATGATCGGGCTATGAGTCTGAAAAAATACATAAATAAAAAAGAAGGAAAGAAAGAAAGAAAAAACATTGAACACATTCAAAAACTCAAAAGGGCCGCTCTTTTAACATTGTTTTGAATCAATGTATATTAACCATATGTGTATAGATATATCACATATTTATTGTTACTTGAACACTGTTAGTTTGAATCTATAGTATTTAATCTCCGTACGAAGACTTCTAACTTAATTATTTGCTAAGCAGACAGGTTGAATCAAGGATCTAAGTTGTGTTTGTTGTTCCTGAATAATCATACGTACATTAATAATCATGCCTAAGTGGAACAAAATAGTGGTTTATTATCAAGGTCCAATCGATCATGATCATCGGCAGCATTTCTTGTGAAATGATTGGAACATTAATGGAATACTACCGGTCCAGCAGTAGCCACAGCAAGTTGCTCTTAATCTTTCACTATATCTTTGCACTTACTATTACTAAAAGGAAATATCAATCAAGACCCTATTCTTGTTTACATTAATCATGACTAATTTTCTATTCACCACCGTACTATGTGATTAAGATCTAAGAATCTTTTCGTAAACATTTTCGTAAACATTTGGGTTACTAAAGTTCTAACTTTATTAGAAATCAACCGATTAATCCACTTTTTTGATCGATAAATTGTATCCTTATCTAAACTTACACTCGAAACCAGCTGGATGCAGTATCGAATTTAACCCTTATAAATATTTTTTTTTCTCTTTCCTAAAAGTTAAAAAAAAACACAAATCCAATTCTTTACGGTAAAGTAGCTAATTAACAAAACTATCTTGTCATCAATGAAATAATAAGAAAAAAGCAACCACTTAAGTTTAATACTGAAAGAATAACACTAAGCTTTCTTCACACTTGAAAAATGTCACACTAATTTACTATAGCTTCTAACAAAGTTTTTTATTTCTTTTTTATTTTTTCTCTTTTCTTTAATCCTTTACTACAGCCCACCAAGTTGCTCATGAGTCGAAAGGAATCTCTTGTCAGCAATTTTTTAATTACATACAAGTAAGAGACAAGGGCTTGCATGCACACGTGGCTAAAGCGCGTGAAAAGGAGGGACAGTTTCTGCATGGAATAGAGCTACAGTCCAGATTATATATAGTAATACTAGTATCTCATCTCTCTCTCTCTCTCTATAAATACTTTTTATTTATTTTTCAAAAATATATAATTATAATATATGTACAAGGTCAACTACAGGTCTCAAACCAGTCCAAAGTCCAAGCTCTCCCCAAAAAAACGCCCCCCAGCAATAAATTCTTGCACGTAAAATCCCATATAAACAATTCAAACTCTAAGTTAAATTCAAAAAACTACATACAATATAATAGTAAAATAACCATACTTAAGATTCAAATTTCACCGGAAGAAGCATCTCGGCTTCTTCCTCTCCCTTCTTATTATTCTCCTCCTCCCACTCCTTGTTATTAGCTAGCTAGCTCCTTACTGATCTTACCACTGAACTGAACTACTCTTCTCTGTCTTTTTCTGATCTGCAACTCCAATATTTATCATTGTATATCTCACTGTCATTTCCTCCTTTTTTTTTTTTTAATACTTTTACTCAAATGGGGTTTTGATTTTTCTGATCTCCTTGAGATCTTCAAACTCAGAACCTACCTCTCTCTTTCTTTACACCCCAACAACTAGCTAGTCTCTTATATAAACCCCATCTTTTGTATTTTTCTGAATAGCTATCTTCACAAATATATATATATATATATCAGCTTTTTTCTTCAGCTCTCTCTGATGATCAGAACTTGAATTTATGGAAAGTTCCGAGTCTTTTACAACTTTTTCTTAAATGGGTTTTTGTTTTGATCATCAAAATTAACTACATTATAATATAAGCTTTCCTTGTTATAAAACCCTAGGGTTTGAATGGTTTCGGCTACTGTTACTAAGCTTTCTGATGATGATCATCACCATCAGACGGTCAGGAAATCATCCAGCATTATGATCGAACGGCCGAAGCCGTTGATGCTCAAGGACTATCTTCTGGACGATCTGAGCTCGTGTTCATCCAACGGCTTCAAATCGTTTCCACGGCGTCAGTGCTGCTCGACCGTCCGATTCCTCCTCGAGATCGATCTCAAACAGAATCAGCCCAAGAACATCGCCAACAAGAAGCAGCGGGTTTTCAGGAGTAGAAGCCGGTCCCGCGGCTTCACCATCTCCGCCCTGCGAAGAGCTTCGGACGCCGTTATTAACGCTGTTAAGCAGCTGCCGTTGCCGTTCCCTTCCGTTAATAAGTCGTCCGTACAGAATAGAGCCAGGAAAGGGCTTTTATTACCCAGAAGCCTTTCCAGGAAGCTGTTGAAGAATCGGTTTTGGGGTAAAGCAGAAAATAATAGCAAGGATGATCTTGATCATCACACTATCAAACGGTCGAGATTGTTCCCTGAGCTCGAGGAACATGATCATGATCAGCCGTCCGATATTAATGATCAAATTAACGGCGTCGCCACCACGTCCAAAACCGTTGCTTCAACTAGCTTGGTAAGCAGTAACAGTAAGAGTAACAGCCACAGTAACAGTAACAGTTGGTGCGAGAGCGAGTTTACTACTACGTCGTCCGAGACTGCGACTTCGGCTAATGAAAACGACGTGTCGCAGAAGGTCAACAAGGAAGTAGATATAAGTACTGTCGGTGAGGATACGACGGAAGTATTAGGACCAACAACCGCTACCTGCTCTCTTAATCAGAACGCAAAGGTAAGGAAAGAGAGAGTTATTATTCGATGCTCCGCGTGCGTTAACTAATAATACATCTCTGTCTGTTGGTGACCCCTTTTTGATTGGTTTGTTTTTAATTTTTTTTTTTTTTGAAATATTATTTTTCTTTGAGCTACATTAATTAAGGTGGTGGAAATAGCGCCGGGAAGGGGGGGGGGGGGAAGAAGAAGGGTTGAGTGGAATTAACCCGAGGGGTGGGGGTGTGTGTGTGTGTGTGTGTTTTGGGGATTTTGAACTTGTTTGGTAAGCGGGAAAGAGAGAGAAAATGAAAGAGAAAGCACAGGTTAGCTGGACCTCGGGATTGCATGCTCTTCACGTGTGGGATATTTCTTGGGAATATATATATATGGTACTTCTCACACCCATGAGATTAAATGCGTAGGACTAATCTAACGCCTACGATTGCGCTACGTGTTGTACACTAGCGGAATCCACGGCCTCGAAAACAACATGACTATCTAGTACTACAAAGTATAAACGATACTAAATCATAGTTCTGTGTATAATAATATATTTCAAATTTTCAAAATAGAGCTATAAATTATTGTATATAATTATTTTACGTGTTTTACTTATAAGTCCTTGTCGAATGAAGACATTGATTGGAAAGAAGCAGTTGGCTGCCTATCGTTACTATTTATTAATTTTGTAGTTTTTTTTTTAAATGGATATTAATTTGGTAGTTGTTTGAGTAGGTTCTAAGATTTTAATTACCTTTACTTTTTAAGGAGTGAAACCAATTCTCAATTTTGTCGGTGACTTTTTGGTGATTTGTTATTTAAGAAGAGTATGGACATTGTTTTCTATTTTAGGTAGTATTAATTTGTATGTATACGACATGCAGTAATGTAGCATACGCCAATATTTCTAACTAAGATTTGAATATTGAATGACATAATTTGTTAGAGAATATAGTATTAAATAATGGACGTTGCGTCACTTAAGAAGCTAAAAGTTCCGGAAATTATAAGTTAGGAAGTAAAACTCGGGTAAAACAAGTTGATATGTGTCAGTTACTCTATGTCCGTATACAACTAATTCTTAGTAGTGTCACGGTGCGATAGTAGCTCTTTGTTAATGTCTACTGTTGTATATTTTATTTGGGTTATAAATTAGATTAAGTTTGGGAAATTTACATGATGAAATTTGGACAGATGTTATATTATGGTCTAACAGTACTAACTGAGACGAACTGAAGTCTCAGGAGTTACCTTACGAAACGAAAGAGAAGAGTACTAGCAATAGTCCCTTTTTTTAGTCTTATTTACTATTAATGCAATTGATTTTTTCATTATTTACGACATTGTCATTATGTCAACTTTTTGATATATAAATTTTATTATTTAAAACATTGTGTTTACTTTATCCACATGTCAAGTAATGAACTTGATAACTCTGATACCGAGATTGACAAAGTAATTGTTACTATTTTTTATCTGACTTATGTTTCCTTGTGTCCTGATATTCAGCAAATGAGTGACAAGTACTATCGGAAGCTTCCTTTCAACTTATAGACCTTGCCATAACCTATTCGAATTGTCTTACTTGTCTAATTTGACATAGAACTAGTAAAATGTTGAAAATGAATGGCAAAAGACATTTTGGTTGCGGATTTACCTTTATGTTTTTTTTCCCCTGTTCTAAATGTTGAGTTGGGCCTGACGTTGCGTTCTAGATCAGTACTGCAATAATTGGACTTGACCAATCTCAAAGACCATGGACCTACCTCACCAGTCACCCACCACCTCTTTTGGAACATTGCGGCCATTAGGCCCATTTACATTATCTACTCTGTTCATCCTTCGAACTGCTAATGTTACAACTATATCTTTCTTCAACCAAAGTTCGACTCTGTAAATTCTAAAATTAAGAGTTGATTTCTACCATAATTTTTCTTTTTAATTTTATTATTGGTTATTGATAATGATAAATTATAACAGGAGTGGCCAAACGAAGAAGATAAAGAACAATTTAGTCCCGTGTCCGTACTGGATTGTCCATTCAAAGATGATGATCAAGATGAGACTACCTCTCCCTTCAATCGCAGACTTGCTCGCCTGGAAGGTACTACTGCACTCTCTCTCTCTCTCTCTCTCTCTATGTATCTATACACACACAAATATATTATATATGTTTGGTATATGAGCAAAAATAAGAAAAACTTACTGAAAATATCTAAAATTAGCAGGAACGAAGCAGAAGCTTCTGCAGAAGATTCGAAGGTTCGAGAACCTCACTCAACTGGAACCAGTAGACCTAGAGAAGAGAATAATCGCAATGACGTCAGAGCTCGAAGTCGTAGACGGTCATGATCATCAGATCAAAATCAGATCATCATCATCATCATCGAACGATCAAATCGAAGATGAAAAAGCGCGGGAAATGGTCGCGAAGCTCACCGAGACGATCGGCGCGGCGGTTCCGGTGGCGCCGAGCACGAACTTGCTGTGCGATTATTTCAGAGAGAGGATGGAGGAGGACAGAGAGTCGAACAAGGATTTCGCGGAGGCGGCGGCGATGAAGGCAGCGGAGGATTGGGCGGTCGGAGCTCCGACTAGAGAATTGGTTTTGTTAGGTTGGGAAGTGAGAGAAAGAAGTAATGCTTACGTCATGGATATGGAAAAAGGCGGGAAATGGAGAAAATTGGAGGAGGAAAAGGGAGGGATTGGTTTGGAGTTGGAAGCTCTGGTCTGGGATTCTCTAATTGAGGAAGTTTTGCTTGATCTGTTGTGAGAGAAGAGTTTGGGTTTTTATTGCAAATATTGAAACAACTCAGGGTTGTTTTCGTCATTCTGAAGCAGGGACTAGTAGTAAAGACTCTTCTTATTAGGCTGGGTCATTGGCTTGAATGACTAAAGCCACCTTGAGGATGAAGAACACTCCACTTAATCTTTTTTGTTATCTTTTTTTGTTCGGTCTTTAAACTATGACAATATTATCATTTTAATTTTTGAAATTTTTAGAATTTTAGTGCACTGCCTAGCTAGTAATTTTGCATAGTTTTCAGCTTTCTGGGAATTAAAGGGAAATCTCTACTAATTTCATACAAGATTTTTAAATATTAGCGATCCCTAAACCTCAATAAGAATTTGGTTTAGTTCATTTTCTGCAAAAGAATTAATGCATAACAATAAAAGTACAAGTTCTAACTCTAGTTTCAACTTTGTTTTTATGTCATTTCTAATTCAATTAGCAAACTCAGCTTGTATAATAATTCGATTAAATTATTACAACTCAAGTGGTAGAGACCAGGGACTAACCAAATAATTTGTACTTGAAAGATATTGATGAATATTTGAATATATATTCTTTCATATTTCAGTACATCTAGGCCTTTATTTAGTTTTTCTGAAAGGATTTTTTTCTTCTTCCTCTTTTTTTTTTTTTTTTTAAGATTTCTAAAAGGAGATTTAAACATTACTAAAATGTCATCGTACATAAATATATTTGAGTGAGGAGTTATTGTTAACTTTAAAAGTAATGACAAAAATGTAATTTTATAAAACACATTTCGAATTCCAAAAATCATTTTGTGTTCCATGAAAGCTTCATTTATGTAATATACAAGCTAGCATTTGAATAAATTTAGGACATCTTTACTAATCAATAACGAGAAGAAAGAGAAAAGGAAAAGGAATGAATTTAGAGAAGAATGAGAATGAAATAAAATTTTAGTCATTCTTTCACACTTTAATTAACTATGTGAAAGATTTTCCAAACTAGCTTGCTTCACATAGATAAATAAACATATTAATGGAAGAGAAAAATAATTAGGAATTACTTTCCTAATTTTTATTTAATTTTTGATTATTACTAGTAAACATACCGTAATGATTATTACAATTAGTAAACATGAAGTAATAGTAACACTTTCATTTCTCCGAATTTTTTTCCTGATTTTTATTTAATTTCCAATCCATCATGGAATAGTAAACATGTTTAATAATAAGATGTTCATTTCTCTATTAAATTATTAAAAGTGTCCTTGGTAAGGAAACAATATTCCATTCGTTCTCCCGCCAACAATATTTTTTAAAAACAAAAATAGTGGACCCATCCACTGGCAAGTACAGAAAAATATCCTTCTCTTTACAGTTTATTCAACAAATGTGAATATCAATTTGTTTCATTCAAATACAAGACTATTAGAACGATCCTAATAGCTGTGAATTTATATAAAAAGGGATATATTATGAAATAGAAAAAAAAGGACGTCTAGCCTTTAAAAAAAAAAACTCACACCTTTTTTATTAATACAAAAAAATCTTTTATTTATATATTTTAAAATTAAATATCACCGAATTCACGTTTATATCACAACATTAGAATTTAAATTGTTGCAAAAGAACTTTATTATTTTTAAAAATCAGATAATATAAATTAGAAAAAGAATTGTGTATCTTTGATGGTTTGCCATAGTTGGATTCCTCAAATATTACAAGAAAGATTCTAAATCTATTACCATTTGGACTATATACATTTAATTTCTTTTTACATCACAAGAATAATTTTAAATAATAATGTTTTTATTTTGTACGTTTCTTATATTCCAAAAATATCTAATTTTGTACATTCACCTTATTTTTTATGCCTAATTCTCAAGGTAAAACGAAATAAAAAAAAATATTATTTCCATATAATCATTTAGAGAGCTAAGAGATCAAAGAATTCTGTATGCAGATACACTTCTTCTACTACTTTTTAATCAAAGAGGAGACTAGTTAAATGACGAGAAGCATGCTACAAACAATTATCTAAACACCATAAATATACCATGCCGTAAAGACACAAACTACTGCAAATTTTTTCTTAGATTGTCATTGAAAGAGAAACAATTATGATAACCAAATAATAAACAAGAAAATGTAAGTTCTTGTCAATCTATCCGTATAGATACGTATATATAGTATGAGTGATTTTCTTGTTTTTTTCACAGCGCGGCGCGTGCGTGTGTGTGTTTTTTTTTCCGTTTAAATTTTACTTGGCATTAGTGATAAAATAATATAAAAAATGGATATTTATCAATATATATACAATAGAAGTAATTTTTTTTTTCAGGTTCCACCGTATATTTCTTTTTTTCTTTTCTTTTTCTTCTTTCTTCCTTCAAATAAAATCTTTTTAATCTTACGTATCTAAAGATATATGTGCCTATATAAATAGAGTGATGTTTCAATTGTGGTTTTTATTTTTGCTCCCTAGATAAGTAGGGTAATTTGGACCATTATATTTTGATAGGACTGTTTTAATAATATTAGTAATTAAAAAAAAATCTAATTAATACATATATCAATATAGAAAGATATTTATGATTCAAAAAGTTAGTAACCTGGTCGTGACTTAATAGTTGAATAGTTTTATTTATTTATTTTTCCCTCAATCAACCAAACTTTGTCTTCACAGTCTTTACTTCTATCTTTTTATTTTATAGGACTTTTATTTTATTTTTATTCTTTTATGTGTGTGTGCTTGAAAATGGTGATGAATTTGAAGTTCTAAATTCATCGCCACTTAGATAATAGGTATTCAAAACTAAAATAGGTGAATTTAACTATTAGTTTGTCTTTTTTAGTAATTATAATTATAAAATTATGAATGTACAGAATCATAGATTTAGAACTTTCCTATTACAAACCATCATTTGTCTAATAGTAATATTTTTGAATGTTTACGTGGAAGTTTCCTTTCAAAAAAAAAAGAATGTTTATGTCGAAGTTAATTGACAACTTTTAATGATAAAAATATTTTCATCAATAAGTTTAACTCTAATTTTGATCATAGAATGTATTTGATAGAAAACTACAAACAAACTTATTTGACATTACTAAAAAAGTGTGAGTGTTTTTTTTTTTTTTTTAAATCTTTTATCCCTTAGGAAAAATTATGGTTTGGGAAACTCACGTGTCGTGTTTGATTAACAGATTTGGTTTCTATGTATATTTCGATTTTTACCACACTAATCATAGGAGAATTTATATTAAATATGTGTATAATAAGACTAATTTAACGGCAGCAATTGCTCTGAAAGTATATTTGGAAATAATAATATGGCTTGGGAAAATCATGAATCGTGTTTGATCAACTGATTTGTTTCTATTTGTTTTGATAGCTAATTCGTTTCTATTCGTGTTTGATTAACTGATTTGATTTCTATTTTTATTTCAATAACTATTACCTTAATTATATATAGGATCGTTTACGTTTAAATGTGTATAGTTTTTTCTTTAGTTTTTAAGATCTTTAAGGGTGTATAATTGGAAACAACAATTACAGGTCGTGACCTGTATAACTACAAGAGAGTCTATTCTAATAAGGACTAAGCTGAAGATGTGAAATGTGTTGCTTAATTGTACTTTATATTTCGTCGTCGTCGTAAATATGTAACAATTTTCCTTAAAAAAATGTACATTTTTTTAAAGAAAAATATGTCCTATTTGTTACTTGGCTTATCACTGATTCAATCTAACTTTTTTTTTTTTTCCAAATTTTGTATTATTTACAAATTTTAATATGACACTTTGTAAAATACACATATATAAAATTTTTGCTAAACTTGCACCAACTGTCAGATATGCAGATAGATCTTAACAAGAGATTGTTGGCATGCTTCCCATAAGAGTTTAAGGTTCATAGGATCATAAGGAAACTTAAGAGACCGCCTTGTTCTATTCTCTTTGCTAGAGATGTATTCGTTAGTAAAAACATGTGTATTTTTTTTTTTAATGTACGTATGATATGAGTATGACAAAAGAAATTATTATAATTGAGTGTTTAATTTAAATAATTATATATATTGCTAAACTATTATCTGGACTAAATGTATTCAATCCATATACGTGTTATACATAATATTATATATATATATATATATTATATTTCTTTGTACATAAGTTATAAGGAGAATGCATGCATGATCTGGCTTTAACAATCAATTGTGTCAATTCCACTACAAACACCAATTCATTACAAATTGCCTTTTTTCATACTCTTCTCCTAGTTTGCTCAAACCCGAAGAAAGAAACTTATACTCTTTTTCCTTCTTTCTACTTTAAGACACATCTTTTCTGTCACGACCCAAAATCCGGGCTAGTGGCAGAAGAGGAATTTCACAAAGATGGGAAATTCCTTAATTTATTTAAAAAGTGTCAAAAGTTCTAGTTTTTATAAAAATAGTCCATTTAAATAAAATATTCGGAATTCCATCCCGTGAACCACTCTCACAGTTCGTATACACCACCAAACATAAATTGAACAATTACTTGAAAACATAAAATTAATAAAAAAAAAAAACCAAACCCCGCATCATCATCATTCACAACAGATGTCCAATACCATAATGACATACATAAGTTTGCAGACAAAATAGAAAGTAATAATCTTAGTTCAATGCTAACACAAAATCCCAAATAATCCAAAGACTATGACAACAAACTCCTAGCATTACCAAGATGCGAACTGCAATCAGGATGACCTCTTACTCCTCTTGATCACCAAGATCGCACTGGACACCACCTGATGAGGAAGGTAGGGGGGGTGAGCATACAATGCCCAGTAGGAAAATAGTTACCTCGGGGAAAAACAGTTCAGTGATGGAAATCTCCTGCATGGTTAGTTCAAATCCAAAACATACACACACGTATATATATAATCAAAACCGGGAGTCAATATATATATAACAGTGTAATAAAAACCATCACTCCATATGCACATGACACAAATCAACCCATACCCATGAGCTCACATCCTCTCATCTGTGGAAACCCAGGATGATGGCACTAAGTGTACCTAACAGCCTGCCTGATACCTAAGCCCATACCCGGAGGGGACACCCATGTGTCGCCTACCAAACCTGGAGGGGCAACCGAATTGCCTACACCTGCCAAATGGGGAGGTAATCAGAAGTAACAAGACCTTGCCAAGTTTACGGACTTTCACCGACGGTGAGGCACGCAGCGCCACACTGTAAAACCCACGATGCTAACACGGTGCTCATGTATGATCCTATGACATGTGCAATACAGAACTGAAGTGTAAAAACTACTGTACTCTGGTTTTTCAATAAAACATGCATAATAGGGTTTTATAGAAAAACGGGCAGCATAACGGCCCTATTTTTGATATACCCAAAATAATTTGCACACAGCAAATTCCCAGAGCAGTATAGTATATATCGCATAGCCAGATTCCATCACATATAATTCAAATCATTAAAAATACGCTTGTTCGTATATACTGCAGAAGATAAGTTTTAACTCAAAAACGGTATAAAACGAAGATAACTAAACCCCTACCTCAACAGAATAGCGACACCACGCTATTAGGTCCTTAAGGTGTCGTTGACGATCGCCCGGAGGGTCGGGAACCAATTCCAAGCCCTCGATCGTCCTCGTGCGAAAAATCAACTTTCTCACCGGAGCTTCAATTCCAAAAACGGACCTCTTCATTGAATTCCTAGCACCCAAAATAGCTAGGTTAGACATATAACTTGTCCAATTCGGGTCCGGGTCCACACCGGACCGGTGGCACGCAAAACGAGACAAAATCTCGACCGTTCGATCTCGATTTTTTGTGCCGATCACCAAACTACACAATATATATATATATCAAACTTCTCCATTTTCCGAGTACATTCCAAAAATGCAATCAAAAACACAATCCAACGGCCGGATCGAAAACTAAAATTCAAAAACTCAAAATACTCAAAAATGGAAATTTTTGATCCGGACAGTATGAGGTTGAGATATATATACCTTGATGATCCTTGCGATGATACGAATCCAACGGGACCAGTTTGAGGCCGAATGGTAGCCGGAATCGTCGCCGGTGGCCGAATTTCCTAAATGAGTCCAATCGGCTTTAATGGCTTTTTTCGGCGACACAGGCGGCGGCAGCAAGCGGCAACAGGCGGTGGAGCTTCGTGGCGGCGAGGCGAGGCGATGCCGGTCGGTGGGCGGCCCGGTCAGCGGCAGGCGACGGCTCTGCAGAGGTTTGGCCGAGAGAGAGAGAGAGAGACGAGGGAGAGAAAGAGAGAGAGAGAGTGTTCTGTGGGGGGGACGTGAGGGAGGAGAGAGAAGATATATATAATCTGTTTTTGATTTTTTTTTTTCTAGTCAAAAGGCCATTTTGCCCTTAAAGAAACTGGGTTTTTACATTCTCTCTTTTATTTTCTTTTATCTGTTGAACCAAACATCTAACCAAAGTTTGTAGATGATAATTCTAACAAATACAATACTAATATATAATGAGAAACAAACAAAAACGTGCAATAACATGTGCCATCTAACTAATACAATACTAATATATAATGAAAAACAAACAAAAACGTGCAATAACATGTGCCATCTAACAAATACAATACTAATACATAATGAAAAACAAACAAAAACGTGCTATAACATGTGCCATCTAATTAACATCAGCTTGAAGCAAAACCAATGTGAATAAAGGAGGGTTCTAGCATTAGCTAATAAACAGAGCATTTATATTAAATAGGTGTATAATAAGACTAATTTAACGGCTGCAATTGCTCTGAAAGTATATTTGGAAATAATAATATGGCTTGGGAAAATCATGAACCGTGTTTGATCAGCTGATTTGTTTCTATTTGTGTTTGATAAATAATTCGTTTCCATTCGTGTTTGATTAACTGATTTGATTTCTATTTTTATTCAAAAACTATTACTTTAATTATATATAGGATCGTTCACGTTTAAATGTGTATAGTTTTTTCTTTAGTTTTTAAGATCTTTAAGGGTGTATAATTGGAAACAACAATTACAGGTCGTGACCTGTATAACTATAAGAGAGTCTATTCTAATAAGAACTAAGCTGAAGATTTGAAATGTGTTGCATAATTGTACTTTATATTACTCGTCGTCGTCGTAAATATGTAACAATTTTCATTCAAAAAAAATGTACATTTTTTTTAAAGAAAAATATGTGTCTTAATTGTTGTTTGGCTTATCACTGATTCAATCTAAATTTCTTATTTTTTTTTCCAAATTTTGTATTATTTACAAATTTTAATATGACACTTTGTAAAATACACGTATGTAAAACTTTTGCTAAACTTGTACCAACTGTCAGACATGCAGATAGATCTTAACAAGAGATTGTTGGCATGCTTACCATAAGAGTTTAAGGTTAATAGGATCATAAGGAAACTCAAGAGACCGCCTTGTTCTATTCTCTTTGCTAGAGATGTATTCGTTAGTAAAAACATGTGTATTTTTTTTTTTTTAATGTACATATCATAATATGAGTTTGACAAAAGAAATTATTATAATTGAGTGTTTAATTTAAATAATTACATATTGCTAAATTATTATCTGGACTAAATGTATTCAATCCATATACGTGTTATACATAATATATTTTGTATATATATTGCCCATATATATTATGTATTTCTTTGTACATAAGTTATAAGGAGAACGCATGCATGCTCTGGCTTTAACAATCAATTGTGTGAATTCCACTACAAACACCAATTCATTACAAAACAGGTTAATTTGCCTTTTTTCATACTCCTCCTAGTTTGCTCAAACCCGAAGAAAGAAACTTATACTCTTTTCCCTTCTTTCTACTTTTAAGACACATCTTCCCTCTCTTTATTTTCTTTTATCTTTTCTGTCGAACCAAACATCTAACCAAAGTTTGTACATGATAATTCTAACAAATACAATACTAGTATATAATGAAAAACAAACAAAAACGAGCAATAACATGTTTCATCTAACAAATACAATACTAATATATAATGGAAAACAAACAAAAACGTGCAATAACATGTGCCATCTAATTCACATCAGCCTGAAGCAAAACCAATGTGAATAAAGGAGGGTTCTAGCTATTAGCTAATACATACGTTTGTTCCACCTTCCATGCCCCACAATCACGATTTTAAACATATATAGACGACATGGTTTGGTCATGAGTTACCTAAATTACTGTTAATTAAGCTACCCTAGAAAGTACTTAACAAAACGTGGAGTGGTATTAGTAGCGACTAGCGAATGTTTTGATTGATGTCAAACAAACAAATGTTTGACTGACCAAACTGCCAGCAGGGAATAAGAAGCAAACTCGTACCCGTAATTTTCTTTTCCTTTCGCGGGAGAGACGATTCCAATTTTTTTTTTTTTTTTTCCTTTTCTTTTCCGGGAAATTTCTGAGCTTGGTGAACCGTCCATGTGGACCGTGATTCATGTGAATCGCAGGGCGCTCTCTCTCCTGAAAAACCTTCCTGCTTTCATGCCTCAAACCCTGTTCGCCACCGCTCTCTTAGAGTGAGGAGAGGGAAAACAACAAAACTTTAATCTCTCTCTCTCTCTCTCTCTCTCTCTCTCTCTCTAAGACGAAAGAGAGCTGGACCCTGGAGGGGTGTTATTTTTTATACTTCTCAACAGTCTCTCTCTCTCTCTCTCTGTGTTTTGATTAGTGATTAGTTTTGTACGATTCTGATTGATTTGGGATGAAGAACGATGATCAAAGTATGTCCCTCTTTGGGATTTCTCTTACCGATAGGCCTAAATGGCAACTGTTCTTCATTTGCTCTTCTGGGTTTTTCTTTGGTTACCTCGTTAATGGCGTTTGTGAGGTCAGTTCGTATATTTTCCTTCTTAGTTCACAGAAATCTTAATTTGTGTTTTTTTGTTTCTTTTTTTTTTTTTCCCCCTAAATACTCTGTTTTGTAAGTTATTAATTTCTGATCATGGGTTTCATTTTTGTACTTTTCCCAGAGAATGAAAATCAAAATAGCTTTTTCCTTGATTTTGTTCTAATGGGTCTATAACGAGAAAAAGATTCGAGTTTTATTTTCCTTTGCACATTCGTTTTTGCCTATGCCATGTTCACACCATTTTAGTGTTGCATATCATTGTTCTTATATTCCCCTGTTTTCTATTTGGACATTTACCATTTTGCCCCTTTATTTATTTAGCCAAAACAGTTTGAAATTGATTGCTTTGCCTTGCAATGTTCATAAAATTCTTTGTTTTATCCAGTGTTAATATCATTATTTCTGTTTGATCGTTGACATGTATCAATTTGACTAATCTCAGGAGTATGTGTATAATCGGCTTCAGTTTAGGTAATGTTACCTTTCTTGCCATTACAAATAGAAATAAGACACTTTTGATACACATATTTTCAAATTTATTGAACTTCATTCTCTTTGGATTGGACCAGCTACGGGTGGTATTTTACCTTTGTGCAAGGATTTGTGTACATCGCTCTCATATACCTCCAAGGCTTCACAACCAAGCAAATGGTTAACTCATGGAAGACATATGTAAAGCTCTCTGCTGTTCTAATGGGGTCTCAAGGACTCACCAAAGGGTCCTTGGCTTTTCTTAATTATCCGGCTCAAATCATGTTCAAATCCACAAAGGTAATCTCGGGTTTACTTCTCAAACTATTTTTTTTTTTTCGTTTTAAGAAGTGAACTGGAGGATCGATATTTTGTAAAAGCAAAAAAGGAAAAACATAAATGTTTCCAAGAGACTCTTAAATGAACGAGTCAACTTTGTTAAACATCTTGCGACTCTGAAAATTCAGGTATTACCTGTCATGGTTATGGGAGCCTTCATTCCAGGACTCAGAAGGAAATACCCTCTTCATGAATATGTCTCTGCAATGCTTCTGGTAGTTGGTCTTATACTTTTCACCTTAGCTGATGCTCAAACATCTCCCAATTTCCACATTTTTGGTGTTGTAATGATTACGGGTGCTCTAATTATGGATGCTTTTCTGGGGAATTTGCAAGAGGCAATCTTTACTTTGAATCCAGATACCACACAGGTCAGTCATATATTCCCAGTACCATTCAATTTATTCTCATAGGTGTAAGAATGCATTAAGATCTTTATAAAGGGTTCTTTATTTTGCAGATAGAGATGTTGTTCTGCTCAACAGTAGTTGGGTTGCCTTTCTTGCTTCCTCCCATGATTCTAACTGGAGAATTGTTCAAGGCCTGGAGTTCTTGTTATGAGGTAGAGTAGTACATTTGATTTGTTTTCATTTTTCTTTTTAAGGACAAAAAAAAAAATCTTTGTTTTGTTTTGTTGTTTCATTAGTCATCAAAACTTTGTTATGACCTCTTATGAAATTGGAATAAATCATTAGCAAAAGTGGCCACTACTCATGTAGTTGATGATGAAGTTGGGCGACGTGGTTGGACCTTAGTCTCTAATGGTTAAAAATGAGTCTTTGGAACTTCTGGATTTTCCACTAGCCATATTGCTTGTATTTTAAGCATTCCTTTTCTTCCTTTACCTCAATACCTACCTGTTCCTTCAACACTATTTAAACCCCTGTCAAGCTCATTATGTCATTCTTAAATCTTTGCAGCATCCATATGTTTATGGGGTGTTAGTGTTCGAAGCCATGGCAACATACGTCGGGCAAGTCTCTGTGCTATCCCTCGTCGCTCTTTTCGGCGCTGCAACCACTGCCATGGTAATACTAACACATTTCTTCTCCTACCTATGCTTCACCACTTTTAAGACTTTCTGTTGTTTTTGCACTTTTGCTGCTTTAGTTGTGTCAGCATCTTAGGATGGAGAATGCTAAGGTTACATATGACTGGCGGGCGCATGTTACACATCTTTACTGTTCATTGAGATGGACTGGCATTGGGATACAGTCGCTTCTGACTCTAGCAGTCTTCTCTTAGGATTTCAAAAAGAACTTTTTCGATTTCATTTGTCCTTCCTGTCCTAATCCTTTGTTCATCTTTTTGATGTTGAGAAGCCTAGTTCTAATGGATGCTGGTTTTGCAGATAACAACTGCTAGAAAGGCAGTCACTTTGTTGCTTTCATACTTGATATTTACAAAGCCAATGACTAACCAACATGGGCTAGGACTGCTTCTCATATCCATAGGAATCATGGTAAAGATGGTCCCAGAAAACAGAATCCCCAGTTGGAGTGCAGTCCAGTATGCTATTGCCAAGCACCACTCAAAATCTACTTCCAAAACAGAAAAGGGCATAATAGGAGATGAAGATGATTTAGAGGACGAGGAGAAAAGAGCCCTGGTCTGAATAAAGTCATGGTTGCCGACTTCCTTCACTGTCCATTTTAGTTTTGCTTTCATTTTTTTTTTTTTCACTGTTGTAGGAAATTTCTCAGGAATTGCCTTGGCATAGTGTAGAGAAAGAATGTAGATAAGGTCAGAGGAAAAGGAAAAGAGAATATTTGCTGTAGTATTTTTAATCTTCATGAGCGACCTTTTGGAATATGCAATTCTTTTTCTTTTCTTAATGAAAAATATCTTTTCTCGTTTTAGATGCAAGTTATACTTTGTTCCCATCTTTTGAGCTCTTAGGATGCATCAATTTTTTTAAAGAATAATGTCTTGCATCCCAATTGTCTTTTTTTTTTTTCTTTAATAATAAATACTAACCGATCAATAAATAAACGTACAAGTTGCCTTTAATTCGGTGGAATAGAATAAAAATAGCAGTGAGAAATGAAATCAAATAGAATTGAAATAGGAGTAGAAATGTATTCTGTTGAATAGTGGAATATAGTTTTGATTAAATATAGTACGGATCAAGTACTATTACTTTTTAGACGTTCTTGTAAGGGGGAAAAAAAAATGGAAAATGGGTTTCAATAACTAAAGAGTGAAATCAATATTCTCTACCTATTTAGAGGAATAACGATTCCACAGACAATGAAATTATGATTGCCAAATGAATCTACGTTACTTTGTAAAAAGTCCCAAATAAATAATGGATTAGGCGAAAAAATACTTATTAAATAGGATCTCGGTCTTAGATTCGAATCACATTAAAGGAGTGGGCGTAAAAATTTATTATTCTTAATAAGGGTTCGAATCACATTAAAAGAAAGCGTGAAAATTTATTATTCTTAATAGAGTGTGACGAGAATTGAATAATAGTATGTATTTTTTTTAATTTATAACAAATAAAAATCATTAATTAAACTCAATTAAAAAAATAATAATAGAATAAGAACGAAAAGAAAATATTCGAAGATGGTAACAAACTCACGTACTCAAATTAAAATTTGTGACATGTAAAATATTTGATTCTAATGTTTACTCAAGTATTATTTAATTAGTTTTTTCGTCATATGCCATGTGATGACGAAAGTTGCGGATATTCGACCGAAGGGGGCTCATCGTTGAAGCCCTTATTTCAGAACACAGGAGATGGGCTCAGCCTTTGGGCCCAACGTCCTTGTTCTCCCAAAATCTCAGTAGTGGTGGACCCCAACCACTTGGGTATCCCATTCTGGGATTATTTGCACATGGCACGTGACCCGGGTAGAGCAGAGCTACCATTATTATTTTAGGAAATAAAATTAAAGGAAAAAAAAAAAGTTCTCCACGCTTGCTAGTACTATCCTACGGTCCTAGTTAAAAGTTTGTTCCAAATCTGATCCAACGGATCCGAATTGCCCTTTTTAATAATTTTTTTTTTGGGTGAAAGGATCTTTTTCTCCTGTCGCTTTATTTGTAATTTTATTTTTATTTTGTATTATTTATTTTTGATGGTGACAAGCGAAGCGAAGGAAAGTCAAGACAAAACTCAAAAGCAAAGAGAGAGAGTGTATGTACGTTGGAGAAGAGAAGAGAAGAGTAGAGTAGAGTAGAGAACCCTATTTTTCGCTTTTGAGCTCTGAAAGTTAAAAGGTTCTCCCGAATCATTATGAAAGGAACGAAACGTTTCGCCGTATCCGAATCGAACCCTCCCACCAATGACTCCGTCGTAAGTTCTCTCTCTCTCTCTCTCTCTCTCTCTCTCTCTCTCTCAATTTTAGATTTTTATCATTATTTTGTTTTTCTTAAGTAAATGGTATCGAAATTCAATTTGGTGTTCCTGTTTTATCTTCTTTCAGTGCAGAGTGTTTTTTTTTTTTTTTTTTTGGTATCTATAGTTTAAAAGCATCAATTTTGAATTTGGTTTCTTTTTCTTGAAATATTTTGGATAAGGAGACAGTTGAGCTCAATAAGGTAATGGGACTCAGTATTGAGGTTTTATTTAGTTTTTTTTGGGGTTTTCTTTTATTTTTGCAAAAAATATTGGGTTAGTGAAAGAAGGATATAAATACACACAAAACTGAGCTCAATATTATCCTTGGAGTTGGTATAGAATTAGAGGTTTTTATTAACTTTTGTTTCTGGGTTTTCTCTTGTTAATTCTAAGTAGAGGGGTTTGAAAGTTGGTTGTTGTGTTACGTTTAGTACAAATAAGTTTTTTGGTTAATAATATGAGACTTTGCAACTTTTCTTCAGGCTAATGCTAATGCCTTTTTTAGGTTGAATCACCCCGAATCTTCTTTGTGGGAAGTAAAATTCTTGCACCCAATAATTCGGATTTGTTCAATTTATTAAAACAGAGCCAATCATGCCGCCAATCAAAGAGTGAGCCAATATGGAGGTGTATATAAAGCTCATCGCTTTACTTGAATTTTCACTTTGGATGGTCTGGTCTTGATGATTTCTGCAGAATTAGATCACTACAAGTTTGTGATTTTGGAATGTTATAGTGATAGTTATGAGGATTGAAATGCCAGTTGAGATGTGCATGGTGTTAGTCTATATGAGAAAAGAAAATTGCTTCTAATCATGGATTTCATTAAGATAGAAATAGAAGGGAAACAGGGTAGAGGTGTTTCATCTATTTCGACAATCAGTTTTGTGGATGTTTATTGAATTCTCTTTACGTTTTGATAGTTGATGCTTATTATGTTTTCTCTTTTTTTTTTTTTTTTTTTTTTGTTGGGCAACGGTGATGCAGTTCCGGAATAAAAGAATAATAGTAGGATCCCCCTTTGATGTTCACAGGGCAGAAATATCCCAACAGCCATCAATGGCCACACCTCCTTTGAATTTGCAACGGGCTGAGTCATCTCGGCAGCATGTGAGAGCTCTCAACACCCAATTTGCAAGGTACTCATTTTCGCTTTGATGTTTTACTATCAATCATTTTGTCATGTAATATTGTAGTTATGCCACTTTAATAAAGTTATGATATAAAATATTGGTTTTCAAAACATTGTGAATCTCAAAATTTTGGCTTTAGTTTGTTTTTGCTTTAGACCATAATGACTTGATAAACTTTACATTTATTTGAAGTTTGTCATAGTTTGTTTTTCCATTTTTGCATCTTTACAGTTGGGTGCAAACACAATTAAGGAACCACCCAGATGAACTTTGGGAAGATGGTGTCCGGGACTACCTGGCTCATGCTTCAAACATTATGGTAATTTGCTATGTTTTCATCTATGTGGAAGGTTATATTATTGGGTTTGATGCTTTACCTTCTTATTGGTCCCATTGATGGGTTGGAAAAATTAGATCGAAACCCTATTTGGGTAGTTTGATTGATAAGCCGGTAACATTAGCAAGCTCTTGCTCTAGACAAATAGCACGCTATTCTTTTCTAATTTTCCTTGTTGAGGATGAGGATAGTAACTTCCTTTTTGTTAGATTATTTTTGAACTCTGCAAATCATCACATAAGCCCTTAATTAAGTGCATGTAAATCATATTCATGTGTAATTATGAATAAGATTGAGGTTTGTAAGTAATGGAACTAGGAATAAAGTCTTCTAGATCATTATGATGCATGTGAAGTGATTGATTTGCTAAGAGAAAGACGTTCTCTTTTCACCCTCTTGTTTCAGGAGAAATTCACTGATGTTGTCAACTGGCTTAAAGCAAATGCTGCAAAAGGAGAAGGTTCGGCTGCAGAATCACAGAATGCTGAAAAGAAAATTATGCCAGAAACCAAGAATAATGAGAAAAAATCGTTTCAGGCGCAAACTGGGTTTAATCCTGTGGGTACAACAACAAACGTTGGGATTGCATGGGGTTCTGGTGCATTTTCTAACAATAAGAACCCTACGGTAGTAGCGTCCTACAGTCAAAGCTCTGGTTTGTCGTCAAATAGTCAAAGCTCTGGTTTGTCGTCAAATAGTCAAAGCTCTGGTTTGTTGTCAAATAGTGAAAGCTCTGTTGTGTTCTCCAATGGTCAAAGTTCAGGGTTATTCTCCATTAGTCAAAGCTCTGGGATATTCTCCGGCAGCCAAACTTCTGGAGTATCCTCCAATAGCCAAAGCTCTGGGTTATTTTCCAACAGCCAAAGCTCTAGTGTATTCTCCAATAGTCAAAACTCTGGGCTATTCTCCAACAGCGAAAGCTCTAGGGTATTCTCCAATAGTCAAAACTCCGGGTTATTCTCCAGTAATAAAAGCTCTGGGTTATTCTCCAACAATCAAACCCCAATCTTATTTGGTAAGTGTTAGTTTTTCTAACAGTATATTTAATTGTGCTTTGGGTTTTATTTGTGGATTGATAGCTCCCGTGTGTGTGAAGTAAGCTCATGAGCATCAATGCCTGTCAAATAAAGTATTAATGAAGAACATATGATGACAAGTATACTGCAAGGGCCAGTAGTTTTTGTTTGTTTAACATGAATTTGACATTGTACAATATTGTGATTCCTTTGCAGGAAATCAAAGTTCAGTTCCTGCAAAATGTGATGCTTCAGATGATGTGGATGGTGGTAGGACAATAAATTCTCTTTTTTCTTTCAGTGATTTGTTTCATTTCTCCTCTTGTTTTTAACTTAACTATCCAGTTTCACTAATTGCCAATAAAGGAGATGGGTTTATAAGTTGTTGACGTAGGTTATAAGCTTCTAGCCTTTTATATTTGGTTTAAAATGTCTAAATGGGTGAAACATTTTATTACCTGCTACTATATTTCGTTGTTTCTTCTTAATTGCTTTGGTTAGTAAGATTAGAAGCTGGCAACTTGTCTATGCATGCATTAGTTTTGAATGTTTGCGGTGCTCCATATATGTAATAAGCATGCATTTGCATCTGTGTAGGGGTCCAAGCTTGTGGGAACTTGAATTTTCCCTTAACCACTCTTTGTAGCCAGTTATATCTGAGTATCAGGTTGTAATCATGAAAATTATATTAGTATTCTGAAGGTTAGTTTTGTGGTGAGGCCTGTGGTTTTCGCTCTAATCTGGGGTTCAGTTCCTCTAGACTACTTGCCTAGTGAATAACCATGAATTTCTTGTTTCCCAAGGACTGTTGAGCTCAGCAGGGCCTCCAGTTTCAACTCAATCTTGCTAAGCGGTTTTTAGGATATTAAAAAAAATATATCAAACTGGTATGGTTAAGAACGTTTTTCTTTGAAAAGGAAAAAGCCAAGGTGACATTCCCAGGCATACCCATTTGTAGAATATTTGTGTGTCTATGAGAATTCTGTCCTATTTTTCTTTTGGAAGTGCGTTCATTTCTCCCCCTTATTTATGACAGAAAATGAAGAGCCACCTAGCAGTCCATCTGTGAAGGTGTCTGAAGAAAAGGGTGTTATTGTAGTCCATGAAGTCAAATGCAAACTTTATGTGAAGGTAATAACTGAAAGACAACTATATGATCCCAAAAACGAAAAAACGTATGAAAAGACTATGCAACATTATTTGCATACTCCCTTGTGCAACTCTGCCTCAATGATACTATAATTATTTCCTGCTCCAACAATGAGCTTCATTTTTTCAATATGGCAAAGCTGAAATGGTTTCCATCTGCCAAAAGCATGCTAATATGTGATTCGGTATGTTAAAACTTTTGTTTTTTCAATTTTTTGTTTCTGGTTTTGCTTTTTATTGTGTCACAGTCGAGTGATCCTGCTGATAAAGATCCGTGGAAGGATAAAGGCACAGGGCAGCTTTCTATCAAGTGCAAAGAGGGTGTCAGCAAGGGTACAAAAGAATCTAAACCAACAATCATTGTTCGTAATGATGTATGTTTTCTTACAGTCTTACTTTGGTTCAAAATTATTTTACAGAACATGGTTTAATTAATTAGTTTTACTTTTTCGGTTCATATTATGCTCTTTTAAGTGTTAACTTTCAAATCTATGGGAGTAAAATGGTAAAGAGCTTGTACTATCTCCTTTTGAAGTAGCAAGTTATCAAGTGAAATATGAATCAGATCTGGGTAGATAAGATACTTTTCCCTGACCTGTGGTGATTTTTCCTTTTGGATTCATGGTTGTTTTCTTCCTCACCTGTTTTTGGGTTTCCTTAAACAGTTTTAAGGTCTTGATTGAGGAGAGTGGCCCTTAGACATATTTCTTTTGTTGTTTTCACTTATTTGCATGCTTTACTCAGGTGGGAAAGTTGCTGCTTAATGCTTCGATATATCCAGGCATCAAGACAAATTCACGAAAGAATTCCATTGTGGCAATATTCCATACCGCGGTAGGTACATTGATTTGGCAATCTGCTTTTAGAATTATATTTGGTCTAATTTAGCTTCTGACAAACCTCTTATGGTCGCTGGCCACCTTATACAGCTTAAGATTGGATATTAAAACGTATTGAAGGTATCTTGCAGTTGTTCAGCTGGTTCCCAGTGGTTTCTTTTTTCCAATCTTGAGGTCACTAATTGACCCGTTGATGAAGCTATGCAACTTTTTTTATCCGTTTCTATCGGTTCATGAATTAATTGACTAGGTTTAATACTAATAAACTGTGATTTAAATACAAACGATAGCTTAATATTGTGTTTTGTAATTTTGAGTTGTGCATTATTAGAAAGACTTTTCTCTTGGTTTTTGTAGGGAGAAGGTGATGGCAGTAATAAAGATAGTGTTGTGGCACGTACATACTCGATTAGATTGAAAACTGAGGAGGATCGAAATAAACTAGCAACGGCAATCGAAGACTATGCCCCTTCATCTTAAGACTAGCTATAACAAGCAACATCTTATTTTGTTCTAGCTCCCTCATCGTCAACAATGTACCAATAGATAGCTTGGATTTTGTACCCTTAATATTTTTTTGAATTTGGGAGAAGCTTGTTAGCTTACTCTTTCTGAAGCTCCATAAGAAAGTAAAGGGTATTTTCCGGTACAAGTCTTAGATCAAATTCCTCTATGCTTGAGAGAGGCTACTTATTTTGTACGATGAGAGAAGCACGTTGGTGATCTTTTACAAGCTTCTTATTTATACCCAATGCGGCTTTACTATCTAATGTGGGTCGTTTTGATGCATGTTCCTCTTGTCCATTAACTAATTATTTGATCACTATAATAAGATCGCATATCTTTAACTTATCGTGCATCATAACATCTACCCTTGTGTGCTATATATTTAACAATTAATGGTTATATTAGACGTGCCAGTAATATTGGAGATCATACAATGCCAATTAATCCGTTAAGTTGGCTTGTCTCTTAATGGAGTCGCACGGTCTGCGGATGCAGACTATTGATAATTGAATAGAAATCGAATTTTGCAAATACCAATTTATGTGGTCTTATTTATATGTTTAGCTTGATTAGTATTCATACCAATCTGTGATGAGTATTTTTGAGATAAACATACTCCCGTTTCTTTTCAAGTTCATGTTTTGAAAATGGAAACCTGTAATAATGATTCTTAGACAACGACTCGCCGTCTAGCGTTTGTAGTCCAACGGTTAGGATAATTGCCTTCCAAGCAATAGACCCGGGTTCGACTCCCGGCAAACGCATATTTGATTTTTGAAATGGCGAATTATAGATTGGTTGAAAAAGAAGTTGTGTTTTCCTGTTTGATGTTTATACTTTATACTAAATAGCAAAACAAATCCACCCAATTCCCAGATGAAAAAAAAAATTGTCAATACCTGATTGAACAGATTAGACCAGGAAGCTATATTCATTTTAGTTTTCAAATATTTTTTATTCTAAGCCATGAGGAAATTAGAGATTGGTTGCTCTTCCCAATTCATTATATGTCGATTCTTAATATCAAACCAACCCATAAAATTGCCTTTAGATTGGTACTAGAATACAACCACATATCATTTTCACTACAGAAACTGAGCTAAGCATCATCACTCTAGTACACTCCATACAAATCAAGGAAAGTTCGCTTAAACACCGAAGTTCAGCTCCTCAGGTTGAAGTAACCCCTTCAAGTCATCAGATTCGTTCCAATTGAGCCAACAATATTTCATGTTGTTGTGGCTGCCTGGCTGGTCCACATGCCTAATTAGTCTTCTAGCAAACAAGTGATAATCTAAGAGACGGAGCGGTTGGAATATCCGTGCAAGATGCCCAACGGATTACTGATTCAGTTACAATGAGATTAAGCTGAGTAAACTCGCCGAGTCCAATTGTGTGATTCCTTTTGCTGTGGATACCTGCAACCTTAGTCCCACCAGGTCCTCGTCGAATTTCTTTACGCTCCAATTCTCCAGCATCACGCTTGACAGGCAAAAAATTAGGCTGCAAAATTAGCTTCTCCATGTTTGATTCTGCATTTATAAACAACAGTTAAAAAAGTTGAGAATGCCATCAACTTCTATTTGTCAAAGTAGGAGTGGACTTGGGAGTTTTTTTTTTCGGTGAAGAACTGTCAGGTTTTAGCATGTAGAGCACAAGAAAGTTGGTTATTAACCAGAAGCTTAAAATCCCCTGAGGTGGGGGGAATACGTCATTTTTTGTGATCATTTCCGAAAGCACTACAGTTATACATGCTTTATTCATCTCATATTAAGTTCATACAGTTTTGCAAAAGAAATCAACAGCCAGAAGCAATGACAGATCATTTTCCTAACATGACCCTTGATTTAGTAAATGACCCAGGATATAAGAGACGTGTACCTGTATATGTTACGTCCAACAATGACTCATCAGCTTTAAATCTCAATGAAATATTTCCTTGCACTAGAGTAGACATTGGACTGAAAAAGGTAAAGCTTGGCATAGACGAAATTGGGGAAGAAAACTCTGCCGCACTTGATTTGTGGCAGCTGCTGAAAGAAAAACCTCCAGATGCAGAGCAAGGAGTGTTGTCATCCACTCGGAAAGAAGCAAAAGATGATCTACAAGTGAACACAGGTGATTGTTTCAATTTCCCATCACCAACTGTGCCAGGCCCACCATCTATCGCAAAATCCTCTGTCCTAGCAATAAATGGAGTGGAAAAGGAACCACTACCCACTTCCAATTCATTGCAAACTTGGTAATGCTGATTGTATGCTTCTTCGGCAGCTTTAGTGTAGTCCTCCATCCAGTAATGTTCTGCTAAGAATAGTAACCTTATTAAGAGCAAGACAGCGCAGTTGTCGGTCTCTGAAGGTTGGCTAAAATTTTTTTAAACCAGTTAACTTAAAAAAGCATAAACCACAAACAGCAAAGTGCATATTGAATTAAGTTCTCAAATTTGAATTTTGATTAATCAGGCTACTATAAACTGTTCAATACGGCCACCAACCAGCACATAAAGTTACACCGTAAAACAAGATTCACGGCCTAGCAAACTGATGACTAGCAGGAAGACTGTTTATACCTAAAAACTTCCGCTTAAATGACAATATAAGCACAAAATCAACATATCCAAGAAAGCTTTCCAATGGTGGATTCATGTAAATAGAATCATGCAGAGCTCTTAACTGCCACTATTTGATGGTTCACCTATAAAACTTTGATTGTTTAAGCAAATCTTAAAGCATAATCAGATTCTATAGCAAAAGGAAAAGAAAATGAAATAACTTACCTAAAACTTGCTCAGCAGTGAGCCTTTTGGAAGGATCAACACACAGCATTCCAGTGATGAGGTCCTTGGCAGATGAAGATATGCGATCCCAAGGATCAGGAGGAAATCGTAGATCTGCAGCTCTAACTGCATCAAAAATTCGTGACTTAGTCTTTCCCCAGAAAGGGGGCATCCCACTAAGAAGTATATACAAAATAACCCCAGCACTCCACACATCAGCAGCCTGGTTATAACCTCCTGAAAGTACCTCAGGGGCTATGTAAAAAGGACTTCCCACAGTTCCATGCAATTTCTGCCCTGTACACATAAAAACCTAGGTGATTATAATGCATAAAATAATTAGAGGGACAAAGTTAAAGATGTAACAAACGAGGGGAAAATGAGAAAAAATAAAAAGTGTACCAGGCTTGCAGTAGGTAGCAAGGCCAAAGTCTGCCAACTTAATCGGTGAAGACAAGGATGTTGTGGCNCACCATTCTCATGACAAAACTTAACAACTTCCATCAAATGCTTAAAAATTATCCTTGCATTGTACTCTGAGAACCTCCCTTGCTTCTCAAGCTGGTGAAAAAGCTCACCTCCTGCGCATAATTCCATCAATAAATGCACATAATTCTCCTCTTCATAAACTGCCTTGAGATTTACAACGTTTGGATGTGTCGATAACCTAGTCATTATTTCAATCTCAAGCTTAACACTGTGCATATCATCCACCGTGACTAATCTATCTTTGGCAATAGACTTGCAAGCCAACACCTCACCAGTAAACTTATCTGAGCATGCCCTGATGACACCAAACTGCCCCCATCCCAATTGTTCACCTAGAATATACTTATCTTTTAACTTCGAAACTCCGGTTGTCTCCAAAATTGTCTCACCAAGGTTTGCTACTTTGTAACAGTTGCAGAACTGGGTTGAAGGCTGACTAATGCTGTCACTCTTCGCTGTGTCCATACCAAAATAACCCAATTGAACTTTCAGGAGACAGCCAAAGATACCTACTTTCACATCCAAACTCCTCTCACTGCATCACAACCAGATACTACTCGTATTGTTATTCAATGGGATCAGTCATTATCATTCAGGACCGTCCCTCCTGAAAGAACTCATACCTGAGAAACTTCACCCATCTCTCACATGAAGTAGACATACTCTTATCAAGACCAACATGAAGAGGAGCTATTGAACTTTAGGGTCCTCATTAATCTCCTGGTGCACAACAAATTTGTTTTCCAAATTTCAGATAACTTGCTTAAAGTTTCGTATTCTTTTGGTTCTGTGGACCATTGAAAAAAAAAATTGAAAAAGTGTAGCTTTATACCTAAGATGCAGAATAAGACACCATTTTTCAAACTCAAAGTCAATACCTTAATAATTCCAAAACTAAGTTCAATTTCCCCATTAACAAGTAAAAGCTTGAAAACTCAACTAAAAAAAAAAAAAAACCCAGGAACCCAAATATTAGCATAAATCCATAAACTGAAAGAACCAAAATTCAGCATAAAATTCTAGCAAAACCCACTACCAGAACAAAAATTTCAAAAACAGATTTTTCCCACTGAATAATCCAAAAAACACATCAAAGAACTCACATTTTAAGAGTTGTTAGAGAGAGAGAGAGAGTGACCTTTTAAGAGAACCACTGGAAAAGAAGGCCACCATGGCAAAGCTTCTTAACGCCAACCCAGTCATTGGCTTCTCACCTCACCTCACCTGTTCAAAATGCTCTGTCTTTTTCTCATTTTCTCTCTCTTGTGACCGGAAACCGGGAAGTCCCATTTGCTTCTCTATTTAAATATTTTACTATAAAAAGTTAACTTAGTCTGGTCAGTGGTCATGTGCACAATAACGTTACAACCTCACCCACTTGAATCTGCCACGTGTCATTAAGACCAATTATGGTAATTTCATCTATCAAATGACATAAATGTCCTTATATTGGCTGGTGCCCATTGATTACCTTTTCACCCACCCACAAGTAGGAACAACATTGCTCTATTTATTAGAATTGAAGGAAAGTTCTATGAACAATTTTATATATCAATCTTTTCTATTAAATTAAATTAAATAAAAATAAGAATATGTTCGTATACGATTGTATAAGAGAAATAGAATATGTTTGTGGTAGGGGACGTAATGCAGAATAGGGGGTTGCTCTCAGGTGGGCCAGTTGGGCCCACAAGTGAACCAATGGTTAGATGGGTATGATTGTGTCACCATTAAACCTTTAAAATTTTCATCATGGTCGAGACTTGGGATAGTTGAGGATGCACTTGCAGATCATGGTGGGTCTTCGCCACGTGGAATAGTACAAATGGCTATAAAGAGAAGTGCATGGGGGTGGGCCCCAAGCGTTGAGCTAAAATGGGTTTTGAGGCCCGTAACAAGGGGAATTTATATTGGTTGTAAACGAAGGGGGCATATCCCAGCTATGATTAGCTGTACCCCAACGGGAAGTAGGTTGTGCCGTTAAATAATATACTCCTAAAATTCTAATTTCGTTCCTTTTGAAGAGTTGCTAGTACAGTCTAAATCCAAAAAGGAGAGAGGGGGGGGGTGGGGGGGGAAGAAAGTTTACACATATTTTGTTAAGTACAAGCTCTATAGTGATAATGTATAAACCATTAATTCTTTTTTTTTTTTTTTTTTACCATTAAGAATATGAAATTATGATGGAAAACAAAAGTTGGTAAAATGTAATTTATTCCTGGTTTTATTTGAAGATTTTTTTTTTTTTTTTTGGTTTAAAATTCAAAGTTGTAATGAAATAAAGCATAACGCTTACTTTTAAAAAAAAAAAAAAAGAAATAAAGCATAACTCCTATTAAAGTGCCACGTGGCTTAGTATAGATGCCTATATACCAGTTTTAATTTATGTTTTGAGTATACTAGATACATAATATTTTACACGTAGTTCATATGTCAAGGAGTATGGTAAGATTGCTTTTTAAAGTTGATTCTATTTTTATAATATAAATTATTTAAAATATCATTTTATATCACATATAATTTATAGTTTACCAAACACTTAAATGTGTTTATAAACAGCACATCAATTTTGTAGATTAAATTTATCAAATATTTAGACCATTTTTCCCATAACTGTTTCTTGCTCACAACACATCTACAACAGAACTACAGCACAACACAACAATACTAATTTAGCCCTACGACTATTCAACTACCTCAATAAGAAATTAGGAAATGGACTTGACTAGTAGTAATTTGAACTAAAATAATTTTTCTATGAGTGTTTCGAAAAATAATTTTTTTTCTAATAGTATTATAGTTGTATAATGGAGGACACACAATTTATGACCACAAAATTATGACTCTTTTAATACCAATCAATTATCAGAAATTATGTAATCCTCGTACAATAGAGTGGTATTACTAAAAAAATCATTTTGGTCCAACTCATAACAATTTATGTCAAATTCCCTAAGAAATTATATCATGAGTCACTTTTGATGTATTGAAGTAGTTATCTTAAAATTTTTACAATTAGTAGTTACATTTTTTACTTTATTTTAGGAGATGATCAGTTTTTTCGTCTCTTTGCTAAACAAATGTTTTATTAATATATCGATTTTATATATCTAAGACATCAATTTTTCCGTTAAAATATCAATTTTTATACTATGTATGTATGATATTATATACTAAAAACCAATACACCTTTACATTTTGCTTAGTTGAATTTTGTGTACCTTATGGTTAAGTTTTTCGAACATAATAGTTGAGCCTATAGTAATAAGGGTTTTTAATACTTTTACCTAAAAAAAAATACAAAAATACAGAAGTCAAGTTTTTTTCAAATTTTTGTACAATTTTTATTAGAAAATATCACTTTTTTAAAAAATTTAGAAAAATACTATTTTTAAAATGATTACTGGTTGCCAGTTTTTGAAAACTGGTTATTGGTTACTAGTTGCCAATTATATACTAGTTATAAATAGAATTGAAAATATGGACGACCCTAACCTGACTCGGCTTGGCCCATTTGGGCCAGAAGAGAAATTCGGTTTAGGGTAGGCTAACCTGCAAAATAGATTTGAAGGCCTCAGGTCAGCCTAGCCAGTAGCCCACAGGGTCAAAGTATTCAGCCAAACCTGTAATCTTTTTTAAAAAAAAATCAAAAAATGAGAAAAATAAATCTTTTTCAATAAAAAAATGTACTAGTTGTATACTTATATTAGTAAAATAAATAACTAAAATAGAAAAAAATTTAAAAATAAAAGAACTCAATTAAATAGTAAATAATTAAATTAAGAAATTTATTATTTATTTATTAATAATGACTACCTCATTGAAAATCTTACTAAATAATACCCATTGGGATAAAACTTTGGTAAGGAAAAAAAAGTATAGTCTAATGTCTAACTATTATAATTAAAATTTTCAATTATCCAAAAAGTACAATTACAAGTTATAAAATTAAAATTACCCACTTGAATTTTTTTTTTGAAAACTTTTAAAATTAATATGGAAAATATTAAAATAAATAATAGAATTAGAAAAATATAAAGAAGAGAAAATATGAAGTTTGAAGAGAAAATATGAATAAAAAAAAATGAGTGAATAAGAAAAGTATTTACAGAATTTTAGAATTCTTTTTAATAATTAAAAAAAATGAGAAGTAGGGGGAAGGGGAGCTATGCTCCCGAGGATCCCAACGGTCATATAACCGTTTATATAAACGAGGGAGAAGAGGCCCTAAACAAGGCCTTAAAAAAAATTGTGTAGGCCACCAGCACTAGTGGCCTAGCTTGGCCCAATCTTTAGCCCAGGCCATAATTGGGCTATTCATCTTAGGCCGGTTGGGCTTCGGACTAAATAGTCGGGTCGTAGGCTGGTTCATCAAGCCCAATCCAAATTTTCAGCTTTAGTTATAAATACTTTTAGTTACTGGTTACCAATTTCTGAAAACCGATCTTTATTAGTTATTATTTTAAAAATAATATTTTTCTAAATATTTTCTAAAAAATATTATTTTTCTAATTAAAATCATACCACACCTTAAGAAAACACTAATGATCGTATTTTTTAAATGTTTTTTAGAAAATACCTTATAGTGTCTAATTTTATCTAATTGTAATAAATATGTGCGCATCTATTGCCAATCTTTTTTTTTCTTTCACTCTTTCAATAAAAATTAAGGACAAAATAACCTAATACAAAATGGCTATAAATTAAGTGTGCATGTTGAGTGGGTTTTCGATTTCCGGTCTGAGGGAAGTTGGAACTAAAAATGAACCGGACATGATTCAACTATGTTGGATTCGGATTCGAGTTTTCATATTATGTCAGGTTTGAGTTTGACAACATAGGCCTATGGCTTACGGAAAAAAAAAAAAAAAAAAAAGCTATTTAAGTCCATAATAGTTAAGAAAAAATTAGAGAATACCCGGTGTTCATAAAAATAAAAAATAAAAAATAAATCATGTATATGGTACTTCTAGTTTTAACACTTTCATAAGGTACTTTTTTGAGAAATATCCCATTTCTCTCTCCTTCTTGTACAAACTCATCTTATTCGAATAAGATTACACGCAGTGTGACGTGGTTGCACAGACCAAGCAAAAGGGTTTGCCATTAAAGTTCACAACACGAGAATGGTTTAAGCTTCAAGATTTTGGGGCATTCGTGTCTCAGCATTCAAGTCAGAGACCCATACAGTCCATGCTTTCGCTTTATGTTGAATTTTTCTTCTGGGTTTTGTAATATAAAATGAGCATCTATATGAGATCTTGGTGGGTTTGTTCATATTTTGTTGGGTTTCCTTTTTTTTTTTGTCTTTTTTGTTGGGAATAAAAGGGTTACTAAATAAAAGGGTTAGCTTTAGTATTTTTATATCATTTGGTCTATGAACTGGCCTAGTTCACTTAATTGAAAGATTTGAGAATATTCATGTAATTGAAGGAATAGGTTGGTTTATTGATGAGATATGATCTCTTATTTGTACATTTTTCCATATATACCTATGGTTTCGTCCCATGTGCTTAACTAGTAGATTATGTGTTTTGTTTTGTTTTTTCTTGAGTTATTGTGTGAGAGATTTTCTTGTGTGATAATAATATAATGTGGAGTTGCCCATAGCTGCAAGTAGCAAAATCTGAAGGGAATGGATTCTCTGGCTTATGTGAGACTTCAAATATATGTAAAGAATCATTTGAAGAACATTCGAATACTTCGCAGTTTGCACCAGAAGGATTTAAAGCACATTAGAAATCATTCACAACATTCTTTGTTTTTCAATATTTTTCTTCAATGAAATGCTGCAAGAACCAAATTAACTAATTTAATATATAATAGTTGTTTATTAATTACCAGTAACCAATTACTACTAACTAATTTTAGAAATTGGTCACCAATATTGGATCTGGTAATTAAATTGGAAACTATAACCTAAATGGCTTAAGGAAAAGAAAAAAAAAATGACAGGATCATGACCCAGTTTTAAAAAATTAGTAACCAAAATAGAAATAAGAAATGAGTAACTTTAGTTTCAAGTGGTAAGGACACCTATTACTTAGGATCTTGATCCTAGATTCGAGTCATATCAAGTGGTAGGCATGAAAATCTATCATCAGAGTGAGGATTGGATAGTAGTAGGTATTTTCCTTTAATTTATAATAGTGGAGGTCATTAGTTAAACCCCATTTTCTTTTTTTTTAAAAAAAAAAAAAAAGAAACAAGCAACTTTGGTAATAAAAAATTAGTAACCAATAACCTAATAATTTTGGTAACTAGAAACCAAAAGCTAATAACTAGAGTGGTAACTAGAAACTAATAACTTTGGTAATCAATAACCCAATAACTAAATAGGTTACTAAACTGATAACTATAAACCAATAACCAATAATCAATAATAATTTTTTTTTGAAGAATGCCACTTCTGATTTTCAAAAATGTAATTTCCATATGATATTTTTTTAACAGTATTTTTATAATTATTCTTTTTTTAAGGTAAACCTATTAAAACCCCAATATTTTAAGGATTTTTTTTTTGGGTATTCAATAAGAATTTGGATTATTTTGAGACAAATTAAGAATCTTTTTGAGTTGGGACAGACAATTCCAGACAGATGATTTCGGTCTGCATAACATTCTTGTATAAGTCGACTTTTAGGAAGATGTACAGTTAGCTAAGTCTGCAAGCTAGGTTTTCTCTGTTGTTCACTGCAAAAGTCAGTCATTTTCAGAGATTTGTCATGGTGCTAGAAACCTGTTCTGGTGCTAGAAACCAATAGCTGGTCCGAGGGTCTTGGCCAAATATGTGAAAGTCCATAAACTAGTGAGTAATATTCTGTCTATTTTCGAGCTATTGGTGGCATCTTTTTTTGTATTTGTGTGCTCTTATGATGTTTTGTGATTTGGGATCTTTTGGACCTCTTGAATGTATTATTTCGTTTGAAAAAGGTGTATACACACCTTGTGTTTGATGAAATGCTTGTGAGATATTTGAATCTTTAATTTGGAATTTTTTGAGGGAATTTTGATCTGAGAACTTTGGTTTATAATTGTTATGAAAGAAATGAGTAATTTTGGTGATTGAGTTTCACGAGACCTGTTATGGTTTCTTTGTCCTTTGTTTTTGTCTTGATTTTTGGTGTTTCTTGTTGCTTGTGGCCCATTTTTATTGTTTGGTGGGTGTTGGGGTATATCGTGGTGGCCATTTGACATTGTGACTAGTCATGGCTAATGAAGTATTTGGTCATAAGGAACTATTCTATTTTTATATAAAAGATTTTACTTCACTTGTGGCTGGTGGCTGGTGGCTCTTCACTTGTTAATTATAGTTCTAAAATAGATGTCGTTAGAGGATCTAATGAAACTTTGATGACTGCTAATCTTTCTGGTAGTCCAGCGACCGCTTTGCTTTCAAGTAGTGAAGCACATGGTACTGGAATTTTTAGAATTAGGACAAAGAAAGGGAAATGGTGCTGGTCCCTCGTATGCTCAAATTTTAAGTTCTTCCCCACGTATTAAGCGTGATACTAATACTTCCAAGATTTTGCCTCCTCCTAAGATTATCATGCCTCATGCTTTTATTATTTCTCCAAAGCTGTCCAAGCTAAATATTAAGGGGAATTATGTCAGTGTGCGGATGAATGAGTAAGTTCTAAAAAAAAGCATAGAATTGTGTCAATTTTTGCTTATTGGATGTGTTTTCTTATCTAGGGATGAAACTCTATGGAAACTTACTGATCTCAAACTAAAGCTTCAATTAATATGACATCTTACTTCCCTATGGCATTTTATCTCTTTAGGTGAAAGATTTTTTTCACATTTTTTGTCTTAAGAGAATGAAAAACTAAAAGTGTGGAGTTTGGATTTTTTAAGTTTAAAACTAGGGATACTACATCATAAACCTTGGTATCCTAATTTTAACTCAAATACCCAAAATTCAATTAATATTCAAGTTTGGGTGTGATTTCATGAATTACCATGAGTTTATTGAGATCATCAAATCCTTTCTGATTTGACTCACGGAGTTGGTGTTCCTATACAATTTGATGAGATGATACTTAAGGGTGAGTTTGGCCATTTTGTAAGGATTCTTATTGATATAGACTTATCCCAGCACATTTTAGATTCTCTAATAGTAGAAGTTGGTAATAATTGTTTCTTTATTCCTTTAGAGTATGAATGACTCCTGAACTTTTGCTTTACATGTCAAATTATTGGTCATGCGACTTCTTCTTATAAGCATGGCCATAAGATTCAAGCTGCTATTGAGGATGATTCTAAGATGATTTGAGGACATTCTAGAATTCATAAACAAATTTATAGACCTCCTATTAAGTGTCCTAAGGCTATAGAGATTCTTACTTAGGTCATTCTATCTAATGTTATTCCTACTAAGGTACTGGTCACTAATTCAAAAGAGATGCCTATTAAGAATTCTATTTCACTTCTAGTTAATACTCTTAGAATAAATAATTAGGTCAAGCCAGAAAAAGGAAAGAAAAAGATTCAGAACATTGATGACATTAGTGAGACTAATAGGTTTTCTCAAAATCCTCTGGTGGTAGCTGATCCTGATAGTTCTAAGAATTCTATTCACTCCCCAGATTTCTTGGAAAAACTATCTAGCTCTAAGATTGCAGAAGACTTTGATCTGAATATAAGTTATAGCAAGAAAGATAGGGAGGGTTGATCTAGCTTTTTCTAGTAAAAATATTGTGAATATTTCTTTTCAAAAAGTGTTTGATAAGTCTAGTGGGATGGAAGTAACATTTAAAAGGACTAGGTCTTTGACTTCGATGTTACTCTCTTAGGTTGCTCAGTGGCTTGTTTTCAAATGAAGATAATTTATTGGAACTGTAGAGGTATTTCTAATAGGAGTATCCAATTAGCTCTTAGAGATTTTTGTCTTCGTTATTAACCAGATTTGATATATTTGGCTGAGCTACTCTGTTCTTTTCATGCTATTTCAGATTCTTTTTGGACTAGTCTTGGTTTGTTTTTGGTTTGTACTAATGAGGTGGAAACCTCTATTATTTAGGTTTTGCTTCAATTAGAATTCAAAGTCTATTAGTCATTTATAATCACTCGCAACATGTCTCTCTTAAAGTTATAGTGGGTATGTTAACAATTCGTTATTTCTTTGTTTATGGTGCTTCGTCTTCTTCTTCTAGAAGGGAGTTTTGGAGTTCTCTTTTGGATATAGTTGTTCCTATTTGGTGTGTTTTAGGTGATTTTAATGCTATTTTGGGCTCTTATGAGACAACAAGTACTACATACTCTACGTCTTGTTTTGACTTTGCCGATTTTTTGGGTACTTTTACTCTTATTGATTTGGATACTAGGGGTACTTTCTACACTAGGATTGGTAAAGGAGCGAGAGGCCTTATTCTTTCTTGTTTAGACAGAGCTTTCTATACATCTGGGTTTATTGATCTCTGGTTTAATTTGTCTTGTAGCAATTTGCATCATCTGCATTCAAATCATTATCTTCTTCTCCAGCTTTGAAGAGATTTGAGAACTCTTCATCCTCGACCTTTTCGTTTTTAGAATGTTTGGGTGGATGACCCTACCTTCTTCGATTTGGTTTCTAGTATCTGGCCTTCTTAGATTTTTGTTTCCCCCCCTTCTGTTTTTTACCAAATCTTCAACTTTTTCAAGGTTTTTTTTTGGGTTTGGATTTGGGAGTTTTTTGTTATTTTTTTTCCCGGGTTTTTGTTGGTTCGGATTAGGTTTCCGGAATTTCGGATTGGTTTGCAATTAATTGTTTTTTTTGGGGGGTTTTTTTGGGAGGGGGTTGTTGTTTTGGTTGTTTTGGTTATTCTTTTACTTTTGCAGGTTTTTTTTTGGGGGTTAGTTTTCTTTTTGTTAGTTTGAAGGAGGGAATCGTAACTTATCTTTTTACCATACGACCCTTAAGAGATGTAAAGTTAATAAGCCTTTGTCTTCTTTGATTATTAATAACGAGATTGTGACTGATCCGAGTCGTAATGTAACTTATATCGTTGATTTTCATGCTTCTTTATTTTATGAGTTGAATTATTCACCAACTGACTTGTCCATTATTCGAGAGCATATTCCTATTTTAGTTACCAATCATGATAATATTTGCTTGATGAGTCTTCGTCTTGAGCAAGAAATTAGAAACATTATTTTTTATATGGATCCTTCTAGTGCACCTGGCCCAAATGGCTATATTAGGAGATTTTTTTGTAGTTACTGGCCTATTGTGGGTAATGATTTTATCTTGATAATCCAGGATTTTTTTCGTACTGGTAAGATGTTCCTTAGTGTTAATTCTTATTTTATAGTCCTTATTCCTAAGGTTATAGAGGCAAATAAGATTGAGCAATTTTGGTCTATTGCTTTAGAAAATTTCTTCTTCAAGGTCATCACTAAGATTCTTGCTACTAGGCTGGAACCTATTAGTCCTCGAATTATCTTTTCGAATCAGTTTGGGTTTGTACAAGACAAGCAAATTGGTGATTGTATTTTGGGAGCCCTTGAGTATTTTAACTTTTTAAGTAATTCGACTTTCGGTGGCCATGCTGTTTTAAAGATCGACATTCGCAAGACTTTTGACTCTATTCGTTGGCCTTTTGTCCTAGAGGTCCTCAGGTCCTTTAGTTTTTTGCTTACCTTCACTGCTTGGGTCTTGGTTATCTTTAGTTCTGCCCATATTTCAGTCCTTTAAGATAAGGCCCCTCATGATTACTTTTCATGCTCTCGTAGGGTCAAGCGAGGTGATCCTCTCTTTCTTCTCCTTTTTGCCTTGCAGAGGACTTTTTGAGTCGTTACTTGACTCATCTTTTTAGTACAAAAGCTATTGATTCTGTTTCTCTACTTCATGGTAAGAGTGCTTTGACCTACTTTTTATATGCAGATGATGTTCTTATTTTCTGTTGAACTTCACCAAAAAATGTGAGAGTTGTTCATTTAGCTTTTGAGTTATATAGATCCCTTTTGAGTCAGCTGGTAAATTGGGAGATGTCTAATATTTATTTTGGTAAGGGAATTTCCCCTGCCAGAATTAGAGATTTATTTTCTATTTGTGATATGAAGTGAGGTGGAGAGTCAATGTACTACTTGAGAGTTTCTTTATTTATAGGAGCTCCTCGTCAGCGATGGTTGATTCCTTGGATGGATAGTTTACTGGCTCGATTTCGTTCTTCGATGGGATTATCTCTCTTCTTCCATGGTAGAGCTGCTCTAGTTAGTTTTGTGATCTATGGTTCACTTCTTCATTCTTTTCAGATTTACAGATGGCCTAGTTCTTTACTAAGTAAAATGACAAAGGCAATTTAGAATTTTATTTGGTCGGGTTTTATTCTCCAAAAGAAGTTGTTCCAAGCCTTGTGAAAGAAATGTTATCGGCCTAAAGGGGAAGGTGGTTTAGGTTTTCGTAACTTATCCTTACTCAATAAAGCCATTCTCAAAAGTTTGCTTAGAGAGTGATGACTGTTGATTCTGATTTATTTTATTATCTCTGAGCATATTTCGTTAGGAGCAATGGGGATTTCAGATATCAAATTAAATCCTCCAGTTGGGATGAGTTTTGTCCTTTTGTGTCAAGATCTTCGTAAAGAATCTCGTTGGCTGGTCGGAAGATATTCTAAAATCAAATTTTAGACTAATAATTGGTTAGGTTCCCCTCTGTTAATTTGGTATCATATTCTATTTCTTGATCTTCCTTTAGAGAGTTTGGTTAGAGATTTTTTAACAGATTTGGATTGGTCTCATCCTTATGCTTTTACAAATCATTTTCCGGTAATAACTAATGTTATTAAGTTAGTTGTGATTTTAGATGGCCTAGATACTTTGTGCTAGATAGGTTCTTTAAATGGTAGTGTCACATGTTCTGATGCTTATGTTTCTTTTTCTGATTCTTCAGTCGCTTGCTCTTAGGAAAAGTAGATTTGGTATTCCTTCGTCCCTTATTCGAGGTCGGTTTTACTTTGGAAGACTCTTCAAGATCAGCTTTGTACTGCTTCTTATTTGATAAAGTGAGGTTTCCATCTTCTGTCTTGTTGTTGTTTTTATCATTCTTTGATTGAGGACTTGTCACATTTATTCATTGAATGCCCTTTTGTTGTGCAACTTTGGTCGGCTATGTCCTCTTTATTTCGTATTCCAGTCTTTCTAGAGGATTCTGTAAAGGATCTTTGGAATAGAGCTCAACTTTGCTCGTTTAACCCGCAATTTTGAGCTTTTTGGACAGTTGGTTTGGTCTTTATTTTTCAGATTATATAGCATCTTCAGAATTTGACAATTTTTGAAGATAAAAAGCCATATATATCTTCAGTATTTGTTCTTTTATGACGTTTTATTAGAGAGTTGAGTCTCTGGTTTCTAGCTTTATGTCTTGCTCTATAACTGATCTCTTAATTTTACGAGAACTTCGGATCAAAGTTAGGCCTCAAAAGGTACCAATCATTGTTGAAGTGACATGAAGACTTTTTTCTCTGTCCTGGGTTAAGGTCAACACTGATGGTTTTGTTTATGACTCATCGGGTTCTTCTGGGTGTTCAGGGGTGTTTCGGACTCATAGAAAGTTTGTTCACGAATATTTCTTTATTCCATTAAGAATTGGTTACGCTTTTTGAGGCAAAATTTACGACGGTGATTCATGTGATTGATTTCGCTTGGAAACATGGATGGAAGAATCTCTGGTTAGACTATGTCGTTTCTCTTCTTTTGTCTGTTCCCTTAAGGTTCCTTTCTATTGGAGATTAGCTTGATATAGAGTATTGGGCTATATTGCTAATATGGATTTTGTGGTCACTCATATCTATCGCGAGAATAATTATGTAGTTGATTTTTTAGCTTCTCGTGCTCCTTCCTTTGTTTTTCCCACTTAGTGATGGTCCGTTCCATCTTTTATTTCATTTTTTGCTTACGATGATTGCATTGCGAAGCCTAATTATCAGTTTTGCTGATTTTATTTCTCTTTCTATTTTTTTTTTCTTGAGAGGTCGGTTTATGCCCCTCTGAATTGATGTATCTTTTTTAATTTAATTTCCCTTGCTCTGTTAAGGTTCATCTTAAAAAAAAAAAAAAAGAAACTTTTTGAGTTAAATTTAAAACCACCAATTAAAAACATAAAAATTCCCTAAGTATATATCTAAACGTAAGTATTTTATTTTATTTTTTCAATTGATTTTTAAGATTCAGGTTCAAGTAAAACCGTAATTGAACTAAAATTTTTTTTCAATTTGAACCCGAATGTCTCAAGTTTTGTAGAATTGGGAAAATGGTTGATTCTCATCCCACCCTTTCTCTGTTACGTTTTCTTCGCTCATACTCATCACTCATTTTTTTCTTTTATTATTCTCATTTCTTGTCTGCATAATAAATAATTGTCTATTATTACATGAGTTAGAGGGAAAAAAATCTACATTCAGCTTTGTTAAGATGGTTTAAACAATAAAGACAATCAACCACAATAATTAATTAAATACAATCCTAAAATAATAATTAACATAAAAGAAATAAATTATTGGGTGTTCTTTAATTAGTCATTTCTTTTGGAATCGAATAATAAAATTTTTGTCAAAGACTCAGAGAGATGAATCTCTTTCGTTCCCTCTTCAAAGAGAAAAAAAATCTAAAACAAGGGTTTATGGCACTAGAGGTCCTTGAATTCCTTTTAGAGTGACAATCTGATCCATGGACTAAACAAATGTCTAAAAGGGCCACTTAATTAACTAATTAGTGACAATAACATCTTTTGTAGGTAAAACTGATGACAACTTTTAGAAAGAAATAAGATACGTTCTCAAACTTTAGAAACTTGCTTACAAATCTAAAAGAACGTGGCTTTTTATCTGCACATCACGTGCATTTTCTTCCATCCGACTTTCAACAATGTAAACATCTTTTGACAAAAAGGATCTTATTATGACTAATTAGTTAATTCATGAATTTTTTTGGACATTTATTAAGTTGAAGGGCTATGTAGTCACTTATCGAGAAATTCATGTCTTTAGTGCTACAAACTCAAAAAACAATGAAAAATATAAATGTCTTGAACATATATACATATATGTATATAAATAGTTTCAGGAGGGTAGTGTACACGTGCACTACAAGTATTACACCCATTTCTACCCTAACTTATCATTCCTTTTATCTTCTATTCTAACCTTCTACCATTAAAATCTGTCATCAGCGGTTATGGTTACTTTTTGAGCTTTTCCCAAAAGAAAACTACCCTAACCTTCTCAATCACTAGTCAAAACTGGTAATTGAATAGATAACTTCGAGAGTATTGAAAACTAAGTCAAGAATGGTCAAAAGGGTGCAAAGTTTCGGTTTTTTTTTTTTCCCTTTTTTTTTGGAGCTGTACATTATACATGTGAAGAGATTTTTTAAAAGCTATGTATTAAAAATTAATTTAACTAAAGGGTATTTTTCATAATAAAAAAATAATAAAAGTAAAGTATGCATAAAGTAGGCAAAGTGTCCAACTGAGGCTAGCTTAGTTGGTCCAAAGTTTGAGGGATATATATGTGAGTTTGGGGGGTCAGTGGTTCGAACCTTGATAGTGTGTGTTATTTTCCTTTAAATTTGTAGTAAATGGTGGTCATTAGTTAAGTCTCATTTTTTAAAAAATAAAATAAAAGTAGACAAAGTGGTGGTTTTATCTTGTTTCTCAACTAGACTCCTCTTTTTTAGCATACCATCTCAAATACAATTAATATAATCAATGATCAATTTTAATATTTTTAGTTAGGTTAAATTTTTGTAATCATGAATAAACATATTGTAAATCTAAATTTAAACAATTTTAATAAATTGACTCTCTCTCAAAATAACTTAAGAATCCTAACAATTTTAAGAGAAAAATAAGTACAAAGAATGAAAATTTATTAATGTTTAGAATCCGAAAAAAAAAAAAAAAACTCACCTTGAAGAAAAAGATAAAGAAGGGTGGGAGATCTTCAAAAATAGTAAGTAGCTAGGAAAAATGGAAAGAACTTTCATTTGGTTTTACTCGTGACTAAATTTGAAATAAGTGACATTTAAAAGGAATGTGTTTTTAAAAGAATGGTTGATTTTTAAATCGAAAAAATTGTCTATTTATAAAAAAAAAAGTGGAGAGAAAAAAAAAGAAATATAAAGCACCGTGTGAATATCTATATGATTTTAATAACTATATACTTGAATTTTATCATATATCTGATTGGGTTTTATTTAGATTAAAATTCTCATTTTTATAAAAATTTAAAAGAAAAAAATCGCTAAAAGACTAATACCTCCTTCGAAACTTCTATCTATGAAAATGTCAATGACATGAAAATTTGTCATTTTAATTAGTAACACATTGCTGCAACTTGGGCAGCTAAAAGAAAACTCTCAACTTTATTGGTATTAGTGGTCACAATTAATAATTGCACTTCAACATCAATGTTAAGATTTAAGGTTTAAATATCCTATTTCATATTAAAAGGAAAGAAAAATAAATAAAGTTCTGTTGGTTCATTACAATCAAAATATCCAAAATTAAGATGAAAAAGTAACATATTATCACAATATGCAAAATTAGGAAAGAGTAGTGAAATTTGAACGAAAAGATCTACAAAATTAAGATGAAAATTTACAGTTCAAAACGAAGAGTCGTAATGAAAGAAAATATATAATTAAACACTTGTGTTAAAATGTTTGAATCTTACTTGTTATTTCTTATTTCCGTAAAATCTTTCTTATTCGATCTGATTCCACTAGGACTCGTAAACCTCTCCATTAGGATAACTCTTTGGCCACAAAACAAATTTAGTATTTTGATGATATGGTGGGATCGATGCAAGCCATGCACAATCCATATCCATTGATCCCATATATATTGAAGATGCTTCAAACGACAACTACACGACAAATTCTTTGTTTCCTTTCATTCACGGTCTACTACCTTTATCCTTTTCATTTATTTTTTATTTGTCTTGTTGTTTAATGGGAAATTAACAACAGTACTAATTAACATAACAACATGTGACATGTCCTTCCATATCTTTTTTTTTTTTTTTTTAATTTATGTCCTTTCTTTTGGGTTAAGAGCTCGAGATAGCCAAACAACTTCACTAGACTGATAAAATATACATTCACAAAAATAAAACTACGGATACATTAAGCCTATGAAATGAAAACCAAAAGTGGTGCTAGATAGTGAAATGTTGTTAAGTGTTTTCAAAAGCTTTAAAGTGGCACTAACTCAGAGTGAAAACACGAGGGCCTACTTATGATGTTGGGGCCAAGCCAACTAAAAGAGAAGAAAAAAGTACAAAACATTATGAATGAACCTCTGCCTTGGTCATGTGTTTCAATTAATATGTATCAAACAAAGTAACAAGCTGACCATAAATCATTTATTTTCCTTTTAACTTTCTTTTTTTTTTTTTTTTGAGGTGGGGTTCTATACTTCTCTAATTCTTAGTACCTACCTATCTTATTCAGTGAAAGGTGAAAAACACACAAAAAAATCACGTTTCTTAAAAAGGGTAGGTGTGATTTGTTGAATGTCGTCTATATATAGATCCTGAAATGTGAACTGTGAATGTACCCACCGGCAACTCCAAGGGTTATAATTATTTTGCAGCTGTTACTTTCATGTGATGCATATAGTGATTATAGGGGTATCTTTTATTTTGTTTTATTTTAGTTTCAAGTTTTCTCTCTTAGGAATCAAGTGACGTAATATAGTTTAATGAGACGTGGAGCAGTAGTGTACATCATATTCTAAAGATAATTATTTCATAAGTTTGTTATATTTATTTTTTGAATTGAACTTCATCTGCAGGTGGAAGACTCCTAGACCATTGCAACTTTTTTCATCAGAAGAAAGTCCCCTAACCGACTTGAGCTACCACAGTCGGCGATGGATAAATAAGTAATTGTATCTTGACCATTGCAACTTTGCAGGTTGTATAAAATTTCTCTCCACTATTTATAAATGGTGGACCACTTAAGAAAATAATAGGACCTACGCATTCTTTATTTTATCTCTTCATTTAATTTTATTTTCCTACATCTTTTCTCTTCTATCAAAGAATCTATCTGTTTTTTTTCTCTACTTTTCCACTTTATCAAACATAGCAAAAAAAAAATATATATATATATCTGCTCAATCCATAATTATAGTAATTCAGGTTCTTCCTTAAAAGTATAGTAATGAGGAAAAAAAATCTTATTGATGTGCCAAATACGTGAGTATATAATAATAATAATAATAAGGACGACGCGAACATTTTAATACCAATTTATATGATATACAAGTTATTATTTTTCAAATTCCTGAATAAGAGCTAAAAGATTTCATACTAATACATTGGTACTCTTTTTATCTATTTTTGTATAGATTTTCTATATAAAAATAGCGCTATATATATATATATCTCTTATCGAAGAAGCGCACGCATATTAATAATTACTCTCATTATAACACTTATTAATGAAGAATCTAATACTGATCCGCCGGCTACTGCATGCTTCACTTCTTGTAACTCCAATTTCAATAACGTACAGTATCCACTCTAGTAACGTGGTACGTTACCACGACAGCTTTATTACTATTTCCACTTCAATTATCTCTCTGCCCACTCTTAATCTTTTTTTTTTTGGGTAAAAAAAAAAAAAATCAAACTACGCCTGATTTGGGACTGTGTGGAAGTAGAAAAAAGTTGGAGTGGAATAAGCAAATAGTGCCCTTTCAGTTCCAGAAAGGGAACAGCGATTGCTGAGCCCGAGTCACTGGTTGTATTTTCTTTTCTAATTTTGGCTTTTTTCATCTTTTTGCTGAATAAGAAAAGTGTACTTTTTTTATTTATCCCCGCGCCTTTTACAACGACAGTTCTGCCCTTTGACTGCTTTTCTTTCTTTTTTTTTTTATTTTTTTATTTTTTTTATCTATTTGCTCTTTGATTTTTATTCTTTTATTCGTTTTGTGGCCCTTTGATATTTTTGGAGATATTTGGAAAGCCATATTATTTCTTCTTTTATTTTTATTTTTTATTTTATTTCTTTTAAAGAATTCTGTCCATATTCAATCCATTGGAGAATTTTGTGTAATTTTGATCCACTGATGAATGGTCTAACAGAAACATTAATTTGTTTTTGAGATTTGATACACACATTAAACATTAATGCTTTTGTAACTTTTTTTCACGTTTAGGTCACGGAGATATATCGTCCTACGTCCTTATTTTTTATTTTTCTACTACAATATGGATATAAGGTTTTGGGACCATATTCCTATTCGATAATTGAAAGTCCTCATCTATACAAATACAAACTTTTTGCGTCTTACTAATACAACCTATGATTATATTTTTAACCACTGTTAATGATGATTATCTAACTTAATTATTTAAAAATTGAATTACAAATTTTTAATGCTCGTCATTTAGAAGCAACTTTAATGCAACGCCAAACATATGTTAATGTTATGACTTAATAATATAGAGCGCGAAAATCATGTTATAATTTAATATAGAGCATAAAAACAATCGTTAATTTAATGCTCGTTGTTTCACTATGTCAAAGTAAAATTAACTTCTATTGTGCCAAATTTGTGTTAACGTGTAGTTAATATAGAACGCTAAAATGAGTTAATGTTATAACTTAATTTAGAGCGCTAAAACAATTGTTAATATAATGCTCCTTATTTAATGTATGTCAAGGTAAAAGCAACTTCTGCCATGCCAAAATTTTTGTTCATTTTGTAAGCTAATTAATATAGAGGGCAAAAACAATTTGAGCACGAAAATGAGTTAAGGATATGATTTAATATAAAGCCAAAAAGGATCATTAATTTAAGATAAATGCAACTTCAATGCAGTGCAAAATCTGCGTTAACATTATAATTTAATAAAGAGCTCAAAAAATGAGTTAAAGTTATGATTTAACACATCGATCGTCGAAAATGATTGTTAATTTAATGTATTTTAAGGTAAAAGTAACGTCAATTTAGCACCAAATTTGTGATAATGTATACTTTAATATATAGCGCTTAAATATAAAGCGCCGAAAACCATCATTAAATGCAAGTCCAAAATTATCATTTTGGTTAACTTTGAATTTATAGAATTAAGATATTGCCCATTCAACATTTAAGCAGAAAAAGTTACACTTTTCAATTGTTAATTAGTTATTCGGTTGTATTTTACAAATTTCTACTATTACTTTTTATAGTTTGTTGATATGAAATTACATTATGTATGTTTTAATGAAAGTAACAAATGATTAGTGGTTGGTAGTGTTAATAGTTAGACTTATTAATTAATGAAAAACAATTTTTAAAAATATGTAGAATAATATTATGCATCGAGTAAAAAAAAAATGAAATAATGTGCTATACTTTACATTTTGCTATTATTTTCTATAATAAGTATGAAGTTGACATTAGTATGGGGAAGTTGTCAATCAACTATTTGTCAAGTCTCAACCGGTTTAGATATTTAGAAAATTGATAAAGTACTGTCACACTTGATAATAGTAATAAAAGAAATGAAGCCAAGGAAATGATTCAATCCCTAATTTTCTCCATTGATAATGCATTGGAATATCGTTTAAAGGTAAAAGAGATGAGTTTAGGAAGGAAAAAGCTCAGAGAAAATAGATATAATATTTAAAAATAATTTTTAGTCATTTAGTAAAAAAAAAATCAATGACTTTTATTAATCATATTAAATAAAATAATTTATTTGTATTTTTATATCAAATTTCATCGGATACACACGTATATTCAAAATCAAAGTTTAAAATTATTGTAGAAATATTTTTATTCTTTAAAATTATCGATCGATATCTATTAAAATAGTTGGAAGGCAACTATCTAGACAAAAAAATGTCTTATCTCTCAGTTCTCCATTGTGTCAGCCTTCAAAGTTCAAACAAAAAAAAATTATTTTTCTAAATTATTTCATCTAATTTCAAAAGTTAAAAATATTCTCTTTCAATAATTTTAACTCTAATTTTAATCATATACGTAGCTCAGTTGAGATTTGACAGAAAAATAAAAAAATATTTTATTTGATATTTATAACAAAGTGCATTTTTTTTTGCAAGAAGGCAAAACATGATGGGCTTATTTTGATATTATCCGAGAGAAAATAAATGGGAAATTGTAGCCAAAAATTGTTTGACAAGGTGAAAAGTAGGTGAAAGTCTGAAAGAGAAAATGTGAAAGAAAATTATGCACATGGTTCTCACATTTTTTTTAATGGATGATTTTTACAATGAGAAAGGGAGAATTGGTCCTACCTTCAAAAAATTACTTATTTGTCCTTTATTTTAAACAAAATAAATACATTAAAACATAATAGCATATTTATTTTCTTCCTTATGACCAAAGAGCTCAAAGGGATATTCTTTCTTAATTTTCATTCTCCACTCTCTGTTATTGAACTCTACTATTTAAATAAAATGACTATTATTAATACCTTGAATGGCTCAATCAAAACTAGTAAAACCCTCAAGAGTCAAGTCCAAACAAAATGACTCCGAGTCTCCAAACAGGAGGCAAAAAAGTAAAACTAAAAGGTAAATACGACCTTATATAAGCAAGAAAAAGAATATTTTCTTTTCCCTTTTTAATGCAAAATTTGACTGTTAAAAAAGTTCACTTTTCATATTGTACTTTTTTTCGAAAAAAGAAAAAAGAATACCCTCCCTCGAATTATATTTTCTAATTTATCAGAATCCTATTCCCAAGTCCTAACTTATCCTTATTTAAAAAGAAAAAAAGAAAAAAAAGAATCCCAATAATATTCCCAACATAAAAAGGACAGTTTGGTAATTTAGTTGACACAACCTAAAAAGGCAAAACTTTCTCGGCCTTGGTCTTATTTCCGGTCTTCGAATTCAGCGTTTGTGTTTCACTTTAAGCTCAAACACACAAACAAAACAGTTCGGCGGATATATACCCGTTTTTCTTCTCCTTTCTCTCAACTATATCACTCTCTCTTTCTCTGGTTTACCTGAAGAAAACGACACCATTATCACTGTCGTTTCTCTCCTCTTCGCTTCCTCACAGACTCAGTCCTGCTCTTCTGTCACCGGTGCTTTAAACTCCAGTGACAATATTAAGAGCCTGGTCTTTCATTGAAGAAGCAAACTTTTCTCCCGCAACGAAAAGTGAGTATATTTATTTATTTGTGTATATGTGCATTTATTTTTTGGGGCTTGTTAGGTGTGATTGTGTATGGATGATTAATACTCTGTTGTTCGGTTTTTCTGGGTCGGTTTGATTTTTGTGTTTTAATACTGGGTTCTGATTGTTTTTGGTGTTCTTGTCTCTGTGCTCTGTGTTTAGTTTTTTTGCATGTTGTGATTGATCATTGGCTTTTGAGAGTTCGAAAGAATAGAGGTTTGTGCAATGTGGTTTGAAATTTAGTGTTGCTGATGGTTTTCATCAATGGCTGTGCTATAATTATTGGGTCTGTAAGGCATTATGATTGCTATTTTTTTTAATAAATAAATAAGTAGTTTATGAACCTTGAGGTAATGCCTGCTGAGGACCTGGGTTTTTGTTTTCTGCTACGGCCATCGGCTAATGAAAGCATGATGGGCCAGTGTGCTAAATATTTGCTTGTTTGGTATGAGTAGGTGTGGGGGTGGGGAATGGATTTGTTCAATTTCAGAAAGTTGTCCTGCAACTTGATTATGGCCTAATAAATCAATTCAGATCATAAGCACATTATAAAGTTGAAGAAAGTGGGCATTTGTTGGTTATACTTTGTTTAGTAGCGAATGCTTATGTTTTATTGTTTTTGATGATCCTTGCAATATGGAGGGGGCTAGGTTTCTGGGTCAGCCATCGATTTTGCAGGTTATAGTGCTTTTCCTATTGCTACTGCTGTGTCAAGTCATACTGGTTCTTATTGCTTTTGTGTACTGGAATTTTTGGTTCTATATTTTATTGCTCAGTTTTCTATCTGGCTAACTAATCATAAAAAACGAAAAGAATTTCTGCTGATTCTTAGTAGGTGGCTTGATTTTTTGCTGCAGGTATGAGGTCACCAAGCCTCATGGACAAAGAATTGCTTGAGGATCAAGAAGTGCCATATGGTCTCCTAACTGGCGTATCTTTTAAGATTTTAACTCATGAAGAGACTGTGAGGACCTTTCTTCTCTTCCATGTTATCTGTTATTTCTTTTCTAGCGTTGAAAGCAAAATTGGTGTGGCAACATTTTATTGATCTATTTGCTGTTTGGATGTGTCACTTGGAAGTTGGAATATGAAGTGATTTCCTAGCAAACTGGTAGACTCGTAGTGAAGCTAAATACATATGTATAATTGTATATGTGCAAGAAATAGGGAATATAGCTTTCTTACATTCATTTCAATGGGTTGGATCAATTGCTTTTCAGAAAAACTAGAATAAGTCAGGTTTGGGGGGTTTGTTTTCATAAGCATAATGTTGTACTTATGTAATTTTTTTTAGTGAACATGTACTTGTGTAATTAAACACCCCTGTAACAGGAATTAATCTTGTAAAAAGAATTCATGATTGTGATATTAGGTAATCTGCAACTTTTAACCATTAATAGGACAAACCCAGACAGAGATTAGATACACATTACCAGTTAAGTTTGAGTCTACAATGAAGTATAACTGTTAAAGTTGTATAGTGTGGATGCCGGTGTTCGTGTCAATTCATACATACGAAGAACTTACATATATGCTTACATGTCTGTCACATTTAGGTGCACAAGCACCTCTTTGTCTCTTTTTAATACTAGGAGTCGGTTTATGTTAAAGGCATAAGATGTTATCATTCTCATTATTTGTTGCTTATAATTTTCTTTTTACTTTGGAGATATCACCACCTACATCAAAGGGGAATGAGCCTCCTTGAAATATGTTTTCTTGACACCCCCTTTTTATTTTAGGTATATCGTTACTCTTATCAGTTCTTAGCAATTTTCCAAGCGCGCCTTTTAACTTCATTCCTTTTTGACATTCAGATTTATACTTTTTGGTGCCATAAATTCTCTGGAATTTTGCTTAGTGTATATATTGTTTTTATTTTTATTTATTTATTTACTTTTTAAAAATGTGGTTACAATGACTGAATACAAATTAATCTGGTCTCTAGTTTAGCTCAAGAATGCAGAGTTATTGTTTTGTACATTGTTGTTCCAAACAGAATTTCATGGTGTTTTAACTTTTTAACAGGAAAAGATATCTGAAAAATCAATTGAGACCATCAATGAGGTAACTGATTCTAGATTGGGACTTCCAAATCCATCTCTCGAATGCTTCACATGTGGTGCCAAAGACCCAAAGTCCTTTGAAGGTGTTTCCTATCAAGAAAAGAAGTGTTGTGAAGGTATGGATGGACATTTTATATGAAAGTCAGTTCACAATGAGATCTTTTGTTGCGGCGTTGTTGAAAATTGTTCTAAGACGACCTCTTTTTTTTTAAAGGTCACTATGGCCATATCAAATTGCCTTTCACAGTACTGCATCCTTATTTTCTATCGGAAGTTGCTGAGATACTAAACAAGATATGTCCAGTATGTAAAACTATCAAGCAAGATCTTCGAGTCAAGGTCAGGTATCACGTTCCTCATGCTAATTTGTTAAAGTTTAAAGTTGTTGGAGAATTGTGTCATGTATTTAATATTTTGTCAAAAAAAAAAAGAAAGGAATTTGTCGAAGTAAGCTTTTATATTCATGTAAAATAATGATTTTATCCTACTTTTCTTGGCTTTTGAAATTCTGGAAGAAAATATTAAGATATCTACTTTACTGTTCAAGTAATAACTTATCAGTATAGTCCTGATGCATTGTGTAAGTATTTGGATATAAGATTCTTAATATATCTTCTCATGCATATACCAGGTCCCTGACTCTGTTATCAGAAATCATCAGCCTAGGGGTTGCAGATATTGTCTTGTAAGTTTGCTTGGCCATTTATTTGACTTCTTTCTTTGTGCAGCATTGTAATCTTATGTATCTTAATATGAAATAAAACAGGGAAATTCAATAGAGAGGTATCCAACAATGAAATTTAAAGTTTCCTCAACTGATCTATTTAGAAGAAGTTCAATTTTAGTAGAGGTAAATGAAAACACGGTTAAATCCCAAAAGAGAAGACCGAGAGGGTTGCCAGATGATTATTGGAATTTTATGCCAACAGATGTACTACCAGAAGAAAGTTTCAAGAAATCAAACAGAAGAGTTCTATCACATGCTCAGGTATTGCCTCCTTGTATGTGCACATAATAGTTGTCTAATGTGGCGGAGCCACTTATAGGTAAGGGGGGAATATTCTCCCCCTTGGATTTTTGGGAATAACTTTTTATATATATGTATATATAATATTTATATATTATAGCAATTAATAAATATATTTTCACATTAAATTCTAAATTTCTATATTTGATACCATTCCAAAATTAGATTTTAGTTATTTCTCTAATACTTAAATACCATTATCTATTTAATTTGAACTTTTCTTTTGTATTTTTACTTGATCTTTTTTTACCTCTCTAGATTTTTTTTTCTCCCTTAACTTTTATAAAAAAATTGTTTGTTTCTTAGAATTTATTGGTTTTAGCTACTACCAATTGTTATATCATATTAGGCTTCGTGTAAAATTAAAAAAAAATTATGTTGAACACGTGTGTGAATTTGTGATTGTGTTTATATACATGTCTGTTCGTAGATTTGTCAAAATTTTGATTTGCATGCATATATGTTTATGATATTTTTTTTACTATATATACATTTCTTATGTAATATGCAACATTTTATTATATGATCTTTGTTTTATTCTCCTATGTGGTTAATAAATTTTATAGAATAAGACATTTTCTATCTCCAACTTAGAAAATTTTTTAAATGAATTTTCATTAGCTATTCTATGTATGAGAAAACAATGACACTGTAACATCAAATAGTATTAGAATTTACTTTGTATAACTTATTATAAAGACGGGGTTAGAATAGTCAATTTCAGATTATTAATATAGACGTTATAGGTTAAACTTGAAAAATATGTTAACAAACCAAAATTTTATTGATAATTTATCTAAGCTAGCTTAAAATTTTGATTTCCATATTTGCCCCTCTGAAATAGATTTTTGGCGCTGCCACTGGTTGTCTACCCCTTTGTTTGTTTGTTTTTTAAATTTTCCTCTCTTTGTTCCGTTTTAAACAGTTATTAAAGGAAATTGCATTTTATTTTTAGTTGTTGCTAATAAAAATACTTATCTTGCTTTTCTTTTAATGTACTCATTGATTTATGATGTTCTTTGTATGCTGGTAGGTTCATTATTTGTTAAAGGATGTTGATCCTAACTTCATAAAAAAGTTTGTACCAAGGCTAGACATACTCTTTCTGAATAGTTTCCCTGTAACACCAAACCGTCATCGCATTGCAGAAGTTACACATGCATTTTCTAATGGGCAGCGATTGACTTTTGTAAGAATCATTTTATTCATTTTGTCTTGGTTGATTTGGTAAGTAAATCACCTACTCATACTTGTTTTCTCTCTCCCTCTCTCTCTCTTGTACCTGCTTGTACCTAATGGTTGTAGGATGAACGGACCAGAATTTACCGTAAATTGATTGATTTCAGAGGTGCGGCAAATGAGCTGGGTGCTCGTATTTTGGACTGCCTGAAAATTTCTAAGGCAAGCTAGATTTATTTTCTTCTTATTGTGCAAGTCTTTGTGAATTTTTTTTCCCTTATGATAATGCATTTTACTTGCAGCTAAACTCTGAAAAATCATCAAGTAAAGATTTGGTTTTAGCACAACAAAAGATAAAAGATTCTCCTTCTAAAACATCTGGTTTGAGGTGGGTCAAAGATGTTGTTCTGGGGAAACGCAGTGATCATTGTTTTCGTATGGTTGTTGTTGGGGATCCCAATATCAAGCTTAATGAAATAGGGATACCCCGAAATGTTGCAGAGCAAATGCTTATTTCTGAGTGTCTGAACAGATGGAACTTAGAAAAGTCAGATGCATGTTGCAATCTACGTCTTATTGAGAAGGGAGAGATCCATGTCCGTAGAAAAGGTAGACTGGTTAGGGTACGCCCTACTGATGAACTACGGGTAGGAGACACTATCTACAGGCCCCTAAGCGATGGAGATATTGTGTTGATTAACAGGCCTCCGTCTATTCATCAACATTCACTTATAGCGCTATCAGTAAAGGTCCTTCCAACAACATCCGTTGTAGCTCTTAATCCACTTTGTTGCTCACCTTTTCGTGGTGATTTTGATGGTGATTGCCTTCATGGCTATGTCCCACAGTCTGTTGTCACTAGAGTTGAGCTTAGGGAGCTTGTTGCCTTAGATAAACAATTGATCAATGGACAAAGTGGTAAGAACCTGCTGTCGCTCAATCAAGACAGTTTAGTTGCCGCTTACTTGGTCTTGGAGGATGGTGTCCTTTTGAATAATTTCCAAATGCAGCAGTTGGAAATGTTTTTTTTGAATCAACAGTCGTTGCCTGCAATTATCAAAGCTCCTTTACTTGATAGTCCTGTTTGGACTGGAAAACAATTATTCAGCATGATCCTGCCTCCTGGCTTTGATTATGTTTCTGCTTCAAATGGTGTGTACATTTCTAATGGCGAGCTTATAGCTTCTCAAGGATCTTCTTGGTTGCGCGACACAAACGACAACCTTTTCCAGTACCTTGTGAAATATTCCCCAAGTAAGGTACTTGATATTCTAAGTGCCGCCCAGGAAGTTCTTTGTGAGTGGTTATCAATGAGGGGTCTGAGTGTTTCTCTGTTGGATTTGAACCTCACTTCTGACTCATACTTACGGAGAAACTTGATGCATGAAATCTTTTCCGGTTTACAAGAAGCAGAACAGACATGTGTTTTTAAACAGTTGCTGAGTTCTTTCCAGAAATCTGCTGAAAGTGATGAGGAAAATCCAAGCAACATGTCTATTCAAGTAGAACATTTGTGCTATGAGAAGCAAAAGTCTGCTGCACTCAGTCAAGCTTCAGTAGATGCATTCAAGCAAGTCTTTCGGGATATTCAGAGTCTTGCCTTTAAATATGCAGGTAAGGACAATTCCCTGCTAGCTATGTTTAAATCTGGAAGCAAAGGGAATTTGCTGAAATTAGTTCAGCACAGCATGTGTCTTGGTGTGCAGAACTCACTAGTTCCATTATCATTTAGAATTCCCCACATCCTCTCCTGTGCTGCATGGAATAATCACAAGGCATATGATTTAAGCCAGAATGATGATGATGCTCCCAAATATTCTGGATCTTACATCCCGTATGCTGTGGTGGAAAATTCTTTTCTATCTGGCTTGAATCCATTAGAATGTTTTGTTCATTCTATTACAAGTCGAGACACGTCTTTTAGTGATAATGCTGAACTTCCTGGGACTCTGACCCGAAAGCTCATGTTTTTCATGCGTGACTTGCATATTGCATATGACGGGACAGTGAGAAATGCTTGCGGGAATCAGCTTGTGCAGTTCTCATATAATACTCATGGGAGCAATGCATTCCCTAAGAACGCCACAGAGGGTTCATATGGTGAGGACTTAACTGTGTGTCATGGTATAGGTGGCCAACCTGTTGGCTCCTTGTCCGCTTGTGCCATTTCTGAAGCTGCATATAGTGCTTTGGATCAGCCCATTAGTCTGCTTGAAACTTCTCCTCTGCTAAACCTAAAGGTGATGGCTAGCTCATCTCTTTATCTCATTCCATCTCCTTTTTAGGACACATCAAGTTAATTAATTGCCTCCTTTATTTTAAGGAGGTACTTGAGGTAGCAAATTAATGTTTTTATGGGGAAACGCCAAGTGTTCACTGGATCTGCCATGTTTTGTGCATATATCGGATAATTGCATAATTGATGAATGCTAGGTAATGGATTTCCTGTACTTTCATTCTAGAAATGCTTTCCTGACTTTCTTTTGCTGATTTAATCATACAGAATGCATTGGAATGTGGTTCTAGAAAAAGTAAAGCTAGGCAAACTATGTCATTATATTTGTCTGAGAGACTTCGAAGACAGAGGCATGGTTTTGAGTATGGAGCTTTAGAGGTCAAAAATCATTTGGAGGGACTAACGCTTTCAAACGTTGTTTCTACAGTCATGATAATGTTAGCTTCTATCTGTTTCTTATTTTCTCTGCTTTTTTTGCATGTGCATTTACTTTCTTTTACACTTCTAATTTGCTTGTACTATTCTTGTTTTAGCTTCACCCCACAGACTGGTAGCCAGAGACATTTCAGTCCTTGGGTTTGTCATTTTCATATGAGCAAGGTAGCACAATATGGAAACTTAGAACTTCTTTGTTCATGGTAGTCTTGTTCTCTGGAGTAAATTTATTGATGCCTTTCAGGAAATTTTGAGAAGAAGAAAACTAAAGGTGCAGTCTGTAATTAATTCCCTTCAACAAAGGTGTAACACAACCAGAACAGGATCCAAAATCAATGTACCAAACTTTCAGATAAAGAGCAAGTAAGTTATTCCTCTTCATGATTTTCATTTAGTCCCATAATAAGGAATTATTTATTGCTCATATACAGATTTACTCGTTATAGTAGGATTCATTTTTTCTTTGGATGCATGCTAGTCTATTGGAAATAAAGCAAGTAGGAACCACTTTACTCTTGCTTCTTTCTTAGTTGTCTCCTCTTCTGTCCCACGGGCTTTCCATATTTTCTTTTAGCAACTAGTTGATTTGGGTCACTCATCCAGACTGAAAAAGAAAAAGAAAGGTCTCGGGCAATCTCCTGCTTAATGTGCACTAATGGAGTGGTTTCATATATAACCCAGATTGTGGTATAACATGGAGATTTAGTCAAAAAGAAAGGTCCCACGGGCTTTTCAAATTAGCCATGAGTACATCATCTTAACTTACTGCTTGCAACTCTCTTCTTTTATAACTTGTCTGATGAAATGGCAGGGATTGTTCTGCTGCCGACACACATAATAGAGAAAAGGATACATATTGCATTGCTGTGAGTATAGCTCAAAGCTCCGTAGAGTTGGATAAGGTTCAAGACTTGGTGATACCTTTCCTGCTTGAAACAGTTATAAAAGGTTTGTTCTGATTTGATCTTTGAATATGTCGTTTGTGCTTCCATACTGCACATGATGTTTTTGTGTATGGGAATTTTCATTATACATATGATAGCTTTTTAAGTCTTTTATTCCATGTCTTAAAGTTGGAGGGCCTTATAGGCTTTATTTTCTTGAGTTTTTTGACTATTTTTAAATCTATATATATATATATATATATACAATATTATACATATAGGGTGCCTATCCAGTAGTTTTATTTTCTCCTTTATCTATTTATTGGTATTTTTTTTTTAGCCTTTGGATCATCTCATCTAAAGGCTATGATTTGAATAGCTGGATAAAAAGATAATAAACAATGAATACAGACTATTTATTGTTCTCTCTCTACCTTTTTACTATGACAAGATAGGTAAGATGAATTTTAATCGGGTGAAACAATACCTGTAGATGGGTATTAAAAAAAAATACCTATTGGATTGGTACCCATATATATATATATATATATATATATATATATATATTTTGGTGGTTGATATAAAAGATCTTAGTCTTCAATCTGTTTTCTGGACAGTTCTAGTTCTGTAATATTCATCAAAAGTGCTGTAGTATTTTGTAGCAAAGGCCTTAATGCTTTTCTGTACTTTCCAATTATGTAGGAAATTTCTCATAAAGACAAGGATTAAATCGAGTATTAGCTAACACGAAACTGAATATGTTTTAAAGGATATTCATTTTGGATCACTAGAAGAGCTACATAAGCCATTTTCAGTTTAGTGTCAATAATTTCTCTAGTTTTATTATGAAGAGAGGTATTTATGTGTGGAATGAATCTTTATGTGATTTTCTCATCTTTTTGAAACTTATTTCATGAAAAAGTTTCTCTTTTTATGGCTAAAATAGAGTGACACTGGGAAAAGAATCATGATAGTATTCCCCGAGATTGGAATGAGGGGCTTTGCTAGAAATAGGCAATTGGGATCTTCAATTTGTAAAAGTTCCTGTATCAACATATATACCAATGATGGGTTACTCACGATTCTTGTGTTGCCAATTTATTCTTTAGGATTTCAAGAAATTAAAAAGGTTGATATTTTATGGAGCAACCGACCACTTGAATTGAAAGGTAGCTGTGGTTCTTCTGGAGAACTGTACTTGAAAGTTTTTATGTCAGGAGAGAGTGGTAAAAGAAGAGTTTGGAGTGCACTTATGAATCATTGTCTCCAAATCATGGAATTAATTGACTGGTCACGCAGTCATCCAGATAACACGAATGAGTTATGTGCAGCCTATGGAATAGATACTGGATGGAAATATTTTCTCAATGTGAGTTCCCTTGGCTTTAGGATTTCCCTCCCCCACTCCTTGCTAAAATACTAGATTTCACATGAACTGCTCTATATCCGTAACCACTAATCTGGATTTTGGAGTGCAGAATTTGGAGTCAGCAGTATCTGATGTTGGCAAGACTATACTCCCTGAACATTTACTCCTGGTTGCAAATTCTCTCTCGGTTACAGGAAATTTTGTTGGGTTGACTCCAAAAGGCCTTGCACAACAAAAAGAATGTGCATCTGTTGCATCACCCTTTACACAAGCGTGCTTTTCTGTTAGTCCTCATTTTTGTATTAGTTCATTTTATATTTATTCTTTACTTATTACATATATATATTTATACTCATTTTGTGTGTATATATATATATGCACATTTTGTTAGTTATATGCTTTTGTTTGTCGTTTCCATTCTGGAATATGTTGCAGACTCCTGCTGCTTGCATTATCAAAGCTGCAAAAGCAGAAGTCACAGATGGTCTTCAAGGGAGTCTTGATGCTTTGGCATGGGGAAAGGTTCCCCCCTTTGGAACTGGTGGGCAGTTTGATCTTATATATTCGGGGAAGGTATAACTCTTTATCATTCTTACTTCTCTCTATCGTTCTTACTTCTATTTAGTTAGATTCTATACTTGTCTTAGTTTGCGAGATTCATGATTAAACTTACCCTGTCACCCTAGAATTGTCCCTTAGAGATTATGGCATACTTAAAAGAATGAAATATTCAAGGATTCCACAAATGTCTGAATTTTGGGTTGACTAACTTCTAGGGAGTGATTTTCAATTTTCATGGATGAGAAATGTCACATCTTGACCTGTGTTTGCTGGTCTTGGAAGATAGATAAAGTTGTTAATTTTGTCAATTTTTTGTTTTTGTCCTTGTCTTACTATTATTATATTCGAGTGTCAATAATTTGAACCACGCCTGAACTACTTATATCATATGCAGCTAATCCAGTTTATGGTTAAACATAAATGATAATTAAGCACAATGTTGTGAAAATAACGTTGTCGTTAAATTTATACTTCGGTTTTTGGTTTCATGATTTCTAAGTTAACACTCGCATTTTGTGAGTATATCAGAAACTTTAACTACCAGAAACCTTTGGAAACTAGGGATTTTTGTTTGATGCCAGTAAGTAAAGTTGCTTTATCTTCATATTTTGCATCATTGTCCCCAATTTGGTTACAAATATTGGTATATAATATACAAGATAAAGATATGTCATCTTCTGTTGTGCACTTGTTGCTTCATACCAATTTCCAATTCAGCAACATGCTGTCAATTCTTTTTTTGCTTTTCCTTCTTTTGGGACATGTGGTTAGATATATGTATATATATTGCTGTACTGTTGCACTGTGTGTGTGTTTTTTTTTTTTTGAAATTGAAATGTTTTTTTCTTGAGGTTTATATGTTTCTGTATCATCAGGGACAGGAGATTGATAAAGCTGTAGATGCCTACGACTTTCTGGGTACTCACATCAGTTCTGATAAAGAGAATGTCATTGAAACCCCTAATAGTCGGAACTGTACATCTGTGAAATTTGGTGCTCAGCTTTTATACAAGTTTGACAATTCTGCTTCGAAAGGGCTTAAAAAGTTGGGCATTCCAAAAGCATTCATAAGAAAGTTTTTTACGTTGGGTGATATTGAGAAGCTCTCTAAGATCCTTTATCAAATCTTGCACAAGTAAGTTAACCCTGATCATATTCATCTCCCTTTGATTTTTTTGTTATTTGACGTTGTAATAGTGAACAACATATGAAGAAACTACATGTATTCATCTGGTCTGGTGTTATTGTGATACCTCATTTAGTAATTTCATATCACTGGTTCATGTCTATCCTTGATTTTTGCTTTATGACTCCTGAACAAAAGATTATTCTTATTCTTTGAACTTTATCTCTGTATTATGATTTTATATAAGATCGTGGATATGCTTTCTTAAACAACTACTAGACTAGACTAGTAGTTGAGTTCTCCTTGTTTGGNCATTGATGGGTGGTGGGGGGCCATATTTACTGTCATAAGGTCTTTTCTTGTAGCCGGTATATTCATGGTTTTTCCTCAAATCATTCTTTAACTATCTCGTTGAAAGGTTCTATACTTATGCCCTTTCTCAAGGCATTTCTTTAGACAAAGACCCATTGTTTCTTCCCTTTACCTAAATTCTCTCTTAAAAAATATTTCAATACCAAGTGTGTAGGTAACTGCTTAAAGTAGCTTAGGATCTATTCAATTGTTTGCATAGTATCTTAAACTACTAGGACTGATTTAAATTAAATCCTAGTGCTTCCAACAGTGGGTTATTTTCTTTCTTTTCTCTATACTACTGTTGCCATTTGTGTTACTAAAAACAAAATTTAGAAGAACAAAGTTTCGTATTTATTTGCAACTTTTGTGCGTGTAGGTATCACATAAACGAAAGGCTAGATGACGAGGACAAGTCAACCTTGATGATGGCTTTATACTTTCACCCCAAAAGAGATGCTAAAATTGGCTCAGGGGCTCAGGACATAAAGGTACATTAAATTGAAAGAAAGAAAGAAAGTGGAATTTCTATGATCCGTCTTTCAGGAACTTCCATCCTTGATGTTCTACTGTGCAAAGTACTTCTAGCAATATGTAGAAATTTTTTCGGCTGGTTTAGGTTTTTATATAACCTGAAAATTTGGCGCATTTGATCATTTTTTTAGGTGAAAGTCACATGTTTTCCCAATTTGTTCTTAGAAGCCTGCCTTGCATTAAACTCTACTCCGTCAATGCATGCCGTTGAATGAACTATTAAATTAACCTTATACAAATCATGTTCCATCTCTGCTGCTTCATGATGTTTTTCTTCTTGTGCAGGTTGGATACCACTCCAAGCATCAGAACTCACGCTGCTTTATGTTGGTAAGAAAAGATGGTACAGTTGAAGATTTCTCGTACCGCAAGTGTTTACTTGGTGCACTTGAGATCGTAGCTCCTTCAAGTGTAGAAAGCTTTAAGGCAAAATTTTTACAAAATTGCTCTGATCAAGTTAAGCTGACAGATATGCTCTAAGGAAGACAAAGGATGCAAGGTGGGTATTTTTTTGGATTGGAGAATAAGGTCTTCACAGCTAAGGTGGACACATTTGCTGTTATTTTTTGTTCTCTCCTCAAGCCTGCTTTTTATCTTAGGCCATTCCATCAATTAAGCTCTTTTTTGCTGGGAACTTAACTGGGATTATATTTCGAACAATGGTGCTGATCCAATTTCTAACAAAACAAAGATGGTGACTTATCAAAGAATGATAGTCTTTTGGAGCTCTTACCCTTTGAAAGCTGTACAATTCTTTTGAGGAAGAAAAATATTGTATACTAGGTCTAGGAGAGGGCTTAGAAAAGCAGTGAGCCAATTTCTGTTTTTTTTTGTAGTGATAAAAGGATCTCATCCTATGTATAGTACAATCTCACCTAAGCTTCTTTTTGCTTCTTCCACTATAACTTTGTTTGCCTTCCATGAGATCTGGCAGAAAAGGTCTAGTTGAAGCAGCAAAGAGAAGCTTGTTAAGGTCAATCCATTTTTCAAAATGTGTCTTTTCTTTTTCAATGCATGGCAATAGAATAATTTATTTCCTTTGAAGTTTTCCTCATCATCGATTGACTTGGCCTATCATCTAACAAGGTGATGCTGCTTTCTTCATTCTAGTTAAAACCTACCTCGCATCCGAAATTTCCTGGAAAATGTTGCATCAGTCATTGCCTAACCTCTGCAAATTAATTGATATATATATATATATATATATATATATATATATATATATATATATTACGTGATTCTTCTGTGGTAGGGAACATAAGTTGACGTTTTTGAGCGGTAGATCATATGAGAATCAGGCGCTACGCAGACTTGATGGAAAATTTTAATTTCTCCAAATATTTCAAGTTTGACTGTCCAGAAATATGTTGTGGCATTCTCCGAGTATGTGGTGCAAATGTGATGAAAATTGCTATGTATTATGTTTGTGCTTTTGTAGTAGAGAACACTTATTAGTAGCTATTACTTTTGAACGTTAGATCATATCAGAGAATCAAACAATATGCAAATTTGATTGTACAGCATCTTATTATTTTGTATTGGTTAAATGCATAAGCTTGCATATGTTTAGATAATGTTACTTTCAGCTGAAAAGTTGATCTTCTTTGACACATTGCAGTTGAATATTTAAATACTCACAAATTCATGTTCAAGAACATTCTACTTGTGTCATCACTGGAGACAACTTTCTATATTCAATTGTTTTAATCTGGCAAAGGGAGAATATTGAAGCCCATTATCACGAACAAAACAAATAGAGGACTCTGAGATTTTTGACCGTACATTGCATCGAACCTAGCATTGGTCTCCATCACTGAGCCCACTACAGCAAGTTTTTGGTCTACAAAACTATGATTGGTAGATAGACTCTGGCGAGTTCTATTGGGGGAGTTAGGTGTGAAAATGTTGTGGCCACATATCCTTGCCAGCCCCCCCATCTTTATTTAATAAATATTATATTTGCTGTTGATGTTTTATTCTCTTAAATCCACATGCGTCTATTGTACTATCGTTTTAATATTTGGTATCTAGAACTAGAACTATTTATAAAAGGGTCTACTAAAGCATAACAGTTGCAAATTGGTAGGGTCTTCTAAAACATAACAGTTGCAAATTGGTATCTTTGTGTAAGCTAAATGAAAAATATATATATATGGTTGTCAATCTAATAGGTATTTTTTTTCTTATTTATAGGTAGGTATTTTTTTTTTAACTATTGGATCACTATCTAATAGTGATCCAATGGCTATAATGAAATACATGAAAAAACGTGCATCATTAATGCTCTTTCTCTTTTATTTTTACAATAAAAAAATATACATACTAAGTCAAATTGATATCTATGCATAGATAAAAAAAACAAACACATTGGTGCCCTATATATATATATATAATATTAGTAGTATGGGACCCCATGCCAAATTTATTACGAGGCATCGAATTTAGGAACTAATCTCCGCCGTCAAACATAAAATCTGAAGTATAGTTATACTTACAACTATTGTATACGGTACAGATAGTAAAAATACGATAATTAGTGACGAATGTCTATTCCTTCCAACGGCAAAAGGATGTAAGAGTCTCACATTTAAATTTGCTTGTGAAGTCACTATTGTTTATTTGGTTTCCTCTTTCTTCTATTTTGTTATTTATTTATCGAAAACGATATTTCTTTATGGAGCTACATTGTCATTGTGTCTCTATGCCAAAAAAAAAAAAGCGTACCAATAACACACAAGTCACTGTTACAACCCATTTACACGTACTGCAATGACAACATAATGGTGGCCAAGTATAGATTCTTTTTTGTCCTTATTTTTTGTACATTTTTCCTAAGCACAATTCTTTTTTTCAACCCTCCCAGCAAAAAACAAAAATTTTCCACGTGGCACGAAGGGTCCACCTAAACCTTCCAAGCACTTGTTCTGACTTAGCAAAATAATAATAGAAAAACTTCATGGCACGGTCCACTAAGTCAGTATTAAGTTACTAACCAGAAATAAAGAAAGGGGAAAAAATAAAATAAAAGGGTGCATTATTTATCTCGATTAGGACCAAGCTCGTCTTAAATTCATCAAATTAACATTTATTGTTAATATTAAAATAGTAAACATTTTATTTAATATGTCTGGTAAATGTAACGATCGCAGAAAAGGGTAATATATATTTTATGGATCATGATTGTTATATCATTGTAGTGTCTACTGAGGAGTATCTACAATGACTGTCACACACACCTATATAGTATAAGCTTTTCATAATGATGGACACGCCAATGGCGTCTTTGCTTTTGCTTTATTGTCGTAATAGTTTTATAACTTTTCTTCATTCTCCTGACGCAACTTTATAAACTGTCAAATAATTTTGACACATATCTTTCTTGTAACAATATTGAATATGATAAAGACTGTCCTTAAAGAGGGTGCATTACCAAGAAAAATAAGAGAAACAAGAAGTAAAGAATCACGATTGAGAAAAGGTATTCTAAAGTTTGGCAGTAGGCTATGTTTGGTACAGAGGGAAAAGGAAAGGCAAGTAAAGGTAAAACGAAAAAATGTAGAGAAAGTTAAATATATATATATATATATACACATATATGCACTAATATGTAGGTATTTTTTTTAATCATTTATATCTATTGTTTTATCTGATTAAAATTTGATCACATATAATCTTTTTATAGTAAAAAATAGAAAGAAAAAAATATTAAATATTTATTTTAGCTACTCATATTATAATATCATTAGATTATGATCTAACAATTAAAAAAAATATTTATTAGATTAGGAACTATATATATATATATATATTTGTTTGATATAGTGAAAAAGGTATGAAAATAAAATGAGATGGAAAAAAAATATAATTATGACCCATCTAATTCCCACCAAAATGAAGAGAAAATAGTTGGAAGAATTATTAAACTACTGTTGCATAGTAAACATTAAAAAATAATAATAACTGTAAACATATAATAATATATGAGGTAAAATAGTCATTTTAGATTAAATTATTCTTTTTTTTTATTTATACTAAACAATTATAGAAAAAAATATTTTAATTTTCTTTCTATTCATTTTTTTATTCCTTTTATATTTTCATTCAACTCTACCAAACGTAGCCTTAGTGTATATCCTTAATTAGTAAATTGGTTTCACAAAATTGTGTTAAATGAATGATTAGAACGATTTTTTTTTAAAGATTTAAAAAAAATCACCAAACTCATCATATTGAAATAGACGGTTAAACTTCCTACTATATAAAATAAGAGTTACACTAGAGATACCAAATATTTATACTAAAAATTTACACCACATGATGTGAGGTCCATTTCAACCATTAAATTTTAAATGGTGTAATCCAACTTTAAATAAAATAGTGTTTGAAATGGATAACGCATCATTGGTGTAAGTTTTGGGTGTAAATATTTATTGTCCCTAGCATTACTCATACAATTATAGTACTCTATTTTTTTTTTACTTTAAATAATATTTAAATATTAAAAAAACTTAGTCACAACTTAAATCCGGGGTCTCTTTAGCAAATTCAACTAGTTTGTGAAACAAAATGTCCTTATACAAACTCAACCAATATTTTTTTTTTGATAAATACGTATATTGTTGGTAAATTGATCTAACACTTTGGAAAATCATGCATATATGCAGATATGGAAAAATATATGATCATATCATCAACGCGGCGGAAAAATAGCGGATTTACATTTTAAAATTTTTATATGAAAACAGTTTTCATAACCATAAAACACACATGCATCATATACAAGATCATGTACAACATAAATCAAATCTAGATACAAAACCCTAGAGATGAGATTATGGTTTACCTCTTGTATCGTGTTCCTCTTTGATCTCCTTCTTAATGGTGATTAAACCTCCAACCCTAGATCTTCTTGTCTATGCTCTTGCTCTTGGTTGACGAAGCGAGTGGGCACCAAGTCGAAACCTTCGTTGGAGAACGATCAAGAATGCCTTCTTAATCCTATCGAACACCGGGATGTGAGATGAGACTATGAGATTGTGGAAAACCTTTTTCACTCTCACTTAGCCTAGGTTGGCCGAAATCTCTCTCTCTCCCTATGCCTTATGCGTGTGACTCTTTTTAGAGTTACCGTGTAGTTTTTCCTCTCATATATCTTATATATATGGGACCAAAAACTACTAACTCTAGTCTAATTAGGATTGAGCTTGTTCTCCAATTTGGGCTTTGGGTATATTTTTATAAATATGTCCAACTCATGAAACTTATTTATAAAAATACCAACTTCTGTGTAGAATCATTATTTTACACAGTTTCATGAAACTTATTTCGCAAATACCACCAACCAATTAATGAGCTTAATTGAGCTAGACAAGGGACCTAATGGATCCAAATAATCTAAGCTCCAATAATATGATAAATACATAATAATTCTTATTATGGTATTTATATAAATATTATTAGTAAAGGGGATACTCTACTAAAGGCCCAATATTGCACTCTTAGATTAAATGTCAAGCTTTTTATAGAGATTTAATCAACTAACCTTGATTAATCGATCCATCTAGCATATTCTATATCACATATAAAATCCCTATACAATGCCGTAGTTGGATAGATGAAATTACCGTAATACCCCTCCAACACCTATTTACCTTTAAGTTACTATCTTTCTATCAAGGAATAATGTTGCCGATAATTTTGTTTTCAATGGCCATTTAGACAAAATTATCAACCAATTCACAAAGTGAATACTAAGATCTTAGATTTAATTATTCTATGAATATTAAAAGAACTTAAAGTGGCATTAATGTATAGTGTCCTTAACTATTTGGTGTTCCCTTCAATTCATAAGTCATAACCTCTAATATGCCAGAGTTCACCTCTAACATCATAGAGGTTAGTCTTTTAACAAATCAAAAGGCTATAACTCATGAAAGTAAGTCCAGTCAGACATCAAGGATTAAGATTTATATGCTAAGAGCTAGTTTGTGATTATATAAGAATTGAGTTACGGCACTTCAATTCTTTGAGATAGACAAATACTAGAATCTATAGTAAATAAAGTATTCCATCTTTATTTACAGATTGTAAATTACTTCATTTAGACTTAAATAAAAAAACAAGTCTCCCTATAATTAACACTTAATTATGTTTGTTTCTTTATATACATATAAAGTCATAAATCTTTTTCAGATGAATAAACTATTCAACTAAGATAGTTTAATCTAGCAAATATCATAATTTCATATAAGAGATAGTTATTTATACTCAAAAGGGTAAAATTAGAAATCTGCTTTTTAGGGCATAAATCCCAACACATATATCTTTGAATTTCTTACCTACGTTATTTTTATTCATCTAAACTAACTTCCGCTAAATTTCTAATAAAAAAGACTCCGTGCTCTACATGCATCATGCATGTGATAAGTAAAGGTAAAATGTCACTTATTGGACATTAAATCATTAATTTTCAAATATACACATCGGCACCAATTTGGTTATACTAAATTAACTATTAATTAATGTTAATATTTTTGGCACCTACTTGGTAATTAAAATTAGATATGGTCGCATCCCAAAATGGGATTAGTGACAAACGAGGATGATTCAATCATTCAACTCTAAACCTATTTCTATACTTAGATATAAAATGCCTAATAGTACAGCTACTCCAAGTAAAGAGGGTAGGAAATATGAATTATATAAACTGAAGTTCGTCGGGACTAAAATTAGCGAGATAATCGAGTTTTGTGAGGAAAAAAAAAGGAGAGATTAGGTGAAATACACTCTTAGAACAGTGAGTTTTAGAAAGTACACCATTCTCAATAGTTGTAAACGAAATACATCATTTTTTTTAAAAAAAAAATGTATAAAAAAACTTATATATACCCCTAAGTCAATGGCACCAAACAGAAACATTGCGAGTTAGATAAGGCGTCTAAAAACTTGACCAAAAAAAATGTATATCTGAGTGTTTAGTATAAGACAAGTTTAGACAGGGTATCAAGTCGCACTAGATAAGGATGTCGAGGGTTAAACAAGATGTCTAGAAACTTGATAGGAAAAAAAAAGATACATTTGAGTATTTAGCACCATATAGAGCTAGACAATGTGTCGAGCTACAAGACAAGATGTCGAATCGTACTAAACAAAGTGTCTAATAACTTGACTTTTCCTGTCTAGCCAAAATATGGATTCTTAATAGAATAAGTGATAGTGACATTTGTCTATTTAAAAGTTTTAAAAAATATACTTATCAAAAAATTATTAAAAGAGGTGTATTAATGTATTTTCTAAAATACATTATAAGCAAAGAACCCAAAAAATAATAACTATATTTATATCTTTGCTGGGCAAAATTAGTCTTATCTACGTTATTAGAGTGGCATAGCACTGCTCCAAAGTCTACCTTGACAATTCCAAGAACTATTTATTGTAAAATTTATATTGTTATTCGTGATTTCTGGTGGGGAGTAGATAGGGACAAGTAACACCTCTACCTAAAATCTAAGGAATCCTGTTGTAAGCCAAAAGCTTGGAAGGACTAGGCTTTCGACATATGAGCACAATCAATGACATATATCTATTAAAATAGGGATGGAAAGCATTGACATAAGAACTTTTGGTGTGGTTGGATGTGGTCTGAGCAAAGTACTTATGTGGAGGTGAGTTTTGTTTTATCCAACCTACCAGAGGAGACTCTTGGGTTTGGAAGGCCATTCTGAAAAGAAGGGACATTCTAGTGATTGGTGCATGCCTCTATCCTTACTGGGCTGCAATTATTGATGTCTGGAATGATCCTTGGGTACCCATTATCTTTGGATTTAGACCATGGCCTAGAGTTTAAAGCACCCTAAATAGAGCATTACTCAACGATATCCTCACCAACTCAGAGGAATGAAACCGTCCCTTAATCCATTATCTATTTGATCATACTTCGGCTAGAGCTATCCTGAGGATTCTAACTCTGGGATACAAGAGTACAAGTTCCAAAAAATGGTTCTGGCCTCTAACTAACATGGGTTCCTTCTCGGTGAAGAGCTTATACCAAGCTCTTATCTCCTCTGACGAAGAAGCTAACCCGGAGCCTCACCTATGAAAAGCTCTTTAGACATCTAAGTTACATCCACGACATAAAATGTTGTGGTGGCGAATTTACCACAATATCTTACCAACAAGGTAGAGGCTTAACGAAGTGTTTGATCTTCAGGACAACAATTGTCCCTTATGCCATTCGGAATCATAAACAGTGTTTCATGTTTTTTGGGAATGTGAGTTTGCTAGGCAAATTTGGTTCGCTTCGTCGTAGGGAATCAGGACTGAACAATTTCGTTTTATGAATGTTAAAGAATGGTGCTTGAAGCTTTTTATTGGAAAATGGGTGCCTAACCTTAACCCAGCCTACAATGAATTTCTACTATTTGCCTAATTGTGTGTGGGAGCTGCTGGTGTTTATTGGAATAAATTTATGGAAAATATTTTCATAAAATTATTTTCAAGAACACCATAGTTTTGTAAAATAAAAAAACGCAGCAGAATTGGTCGTTTAAAATTTTTCTTTTTACAAAACATTTCGGATCGTGATCTAACATGAATTAACTCTTGTTCTAGATAAGAACAATATCCGGATTCACTCCACAACCTTCTCGTCTTCCCGTCAATTCTCAAAAGCCATTTGTTGCTCCGGTGGGTGGTCACTTTCTTGATTCCTAACAAAGAGATCTGCAGATGAACAAGAAGACAATCTTCTCGAACCAATTTCTCCGGGATAGCCGAAACACCAAGGACAGTGAATCCCTAGTGGTGGCCGATTTTCTCTGCTCTCTCTCTCTGTTTTCGTGTGACACTCTCTTCTAGAGGGGTGTTTCACGTATATCACTTGTATCTCGTTGTTAGAGAACTTTTCTCTTAAATATAGAGAGATTAGTAAACCCTAATGGGCTTATTGGGCTTGTTGGGCTCAATTGATCATCAAATGACTATTGGGCTTTAATTTGAGCTAGACAGGGGACCAGATGGATCCATAAATCCCAAGCTCCAATGAACCATATACCCACTATCATAATTAACTCTTAATTATGATTGAACCTTGTCCATTAATATTGGGGCACACCACTATAGGCCCAATATTGAACTCTTAGACTAAATGTTATTTATTTTTTGTGAAGCTTATTAACAATTAATTAGCTTGATCCATTTAGCATATACTATACCTGTCGACATACCCCTAATATAATGCCGTATTAGTAGGGTAAAATTACCGTATTACCCCTCTAATATATATTTACCTTTGAGTTGTCATTTTTCATCTAATGGATAATAGTTGACTATGGTGTTTGTATCTGCTTATACCAACACAGTCAAATTCACATAGTGAATATCAGAGCCCTGGTTTATATTATCCAAGTACTTGAAAAAACTCAAAGTGACATCATATGCATGGTGTCCATCATGAAAAATGTTCTACACATTTCATATACCTTATCTTCTAAGATACCGGAGTTCGAACCATAAATCGGAACTAGTCCTTTAGTAACTCAAAAAGACAAAACACATAAAAGTAAGTTCGTTAATCACTAGAATTAAGGTCTTCTATAATAGTACTAGATTAGTAAAATTAGAAATTTGAGTTACGGCATTTAACCTTAAATTCTAATTCACTGGGTCCTGTTCGATGCTGTTATAAATTTCTTATAATACACTAGTGTTTCTAAAGACTGACTTCGATAATTAGAGACTTTATTAATTAAATAGACAATACTATATTCTATGGCATAGTAAAGTATTCCGTCTTCAATATGCAGAATGCGAACAATTTAATTTAGACATAATGAAATAAAGAATATAATGTCTCCCACATATGAACTCATCATACGAATAATTATTTATTATTCATTTCATGTCTTGGAATCTTTTAGATGTTTGCATAAAATAAACATACACATCACATATATATCAATAGGACATAAATGAAATAGAAATTCATAACATGGAATTTATTAATAACAAATAGATACTAAATAGTTCAATAAATATTATTTATAATATTTAAATAATAAACTGCTTTATAGGACATTATTCCAACAGAAACAATGTGGAGAAACAATGTGGATAGAACGCAATCTGATTTCTCATGATAATGGAGGCAGGTGTGTTGTGATGATAATCCGCTCTCTCTCCATGCAATTGCAGAACTATAGGCAGGTGTTGTCAAGCGACCACGACTATGATCAATTCAGTATCCATCCTACATGTTGGCTACCTCCTCCTTCTCCCTGGATCAAAATCAATGTTGACGCAGGGTATTGATGCAGCGATGGCTCGAGATGACCAGGGTATAGTCCTTGATACTCACACTTTCGTTGTCTAGCTCACCGACCCTCTGGTTGCGGAGGCGGCTGCAATGTTACTTGGAATTCATCTAACACGAGAGCAACACTGGCCTAAGAAGGTTATTAAATCGGATTGCCTGCAGTTGGTCAATATGTGAAAGGACAGAGATACAAAGAATTAGACGGTAAAACATATCTTTGACCAAATGAGGAGCTTAACATTTGAAATTTCTTCTATTTATATTACTTTTGTACCAACAATTTGTAATTTCTTTACTCATAATCTAACTGCTTGTGCCCATATTTCTCATGTTTTAGGTATTGTAAGAATTACTGTTATTCTTCCTTAGAACTAGTAACATGACCATGTATATATGGACCGAGATCTGTTGTCTTATTTATTGTCTCATTCGTTTAAAATCAGACATTTCAGCATTTTTTATTCATTACTGTTTTTAAAAAATTGAATAGGTTAATTAATACTATATTTTGTGCCGACTTATTTAACTTTTAAGTGGTCATTACAATAAATGAAATAGCAAAATGAGACAACAAATATTATTTTGAAAAGAGTGTTAGGAGGTGGATCCTAATTCTGCAAAAGAAAACTTATATTTTTAAAGCATTTGTTACGTTCTTTCTTGAAAAAAAGAAGTTAAACTTGATTTGAGCTTAGCACCATGTTACACCCTGCTCACTTGACTCCCAAAAATCCAAATATTATTACTCATGGTTCTAAGATCCTCTATATATACTACTCACCCAAAAAGATTGAGAAAAACCCTAGAACGTGGTGGATATTTCTGGAGTGATCAAGAAAGGTCTTGGCCATGCTAGAAAACTCTAGTTGGTGCTACTAAATCCTAGAAGGTTCTAGACAAGGCCGGATGGTACTAGATAGATTGGACAGTCCTAAAAGATCCTAGAATGACTTCGAAGAGCCAAGATGGTGGGTGAACCTCTTAGAAGGATTTAGACCATGTTTTGTTCTAGAATTCTCTATGTAAATATCTTTGTAGATATTATAACTTTAGTTGAGAATAATCTAGACCCTTTGTAAGATCAAGCCACTTCGCACGATCTTAACCCTTAGTTGGTTTAAGCTTTGCCTATATAAAGGACCTCTTGGATTCATTTGTACACAAGTTCCATTTGTGAGAATTGTAAGCATTCTAAAAGAAATACAAAGCTTTCATTTACTTAAACTCTCTCGTCCTTACCATTTTGTCTCAAAAGCTTACTCTAAGTTCCATTCTTGAGTATTGGTAGACTGACTTAGTGCGACGGACTGTGCTAAGTGCCGCACGATTGTCTAGTTTAAGACTAGGGTCGTGACAACCAGCTCTATACTTGAGCAACCAGAAAAGTTTACTCCCGTGGGAATCACAAAACCTATTGAGAAAAGTACATAGGCAGTTAGTAAATTGACTTGGCTCAATTTAGCATCATTATTACACGCTGTTAAGCGAAGAATTAAGGTTCGAGCCTTCCAGGGCTTAAGGTTTTTTGTTCTTTTTGTTTTTGAAAGGGGCATGATATTTTACCTTGTGAAGTATCTAAAACTTGTTTGATGGGAAAATATAATATTAGTAGTATGGGACCCCATGCCAAATTTATTACGAGGCATCGAATTTAGGATCTAATCTCCGCCGTCAAACATAAAATCTGAAGCATAGTTATACTTACAACTATTGTATACGGTACAGATAGTAAAAATACGATAATTAGTGACGAATGTCTATTCCTTCCAACGGCAAAAGGATATAAGAGTCTCACATTTAAATTTGCTTGTGAAGTCACTATTGTTTATTTGGTTTCCTCTTTCTTCTATTTTGTTATTTATTTATCGAAAACGATATTTCTTTATGGAGCTACATTGTCATTGTGTCTCTATGCCAAAAAAAAAAAAGCGTACCAATAACACACAAGTCACTGTTACAACCCATTTACACGTACTGCAATGACAACATAATGGTGGCCAAGTATAGATTCTTTTTTGTCCTTATTTTTTGTACATTTTTCCTAAGCACAATTCTTTTTTTCAACCCTCCCAGCAAAAAACAAAAATTTTCCACGTGGCACGAAGGGTCCACCTAAACCTTCCAAGCACTTGTTCTGACTTGGCAAAATAATAATAGAAAACCTACAGGACACGGTCCAATAAGTCAGTATTAAGTTACTAACCAGAAATAAAGAGAGGGAAAAAAATAAAATAAAAGGGTGCATTATTTATCTCGATTAGGGCCAAGTTCGTCTTAAATTCATCGAATTAACATTTATTGTTAATATTAAAATAGTAAACGTTTTATTTAATACTATACTAATTATGTAATTAGGTGTCTGGTAAATGTAACGATCGCAGAAAAGGGTAATATATATTTTATGGATCATGATAGTTATATCATTGTACTGTCTACTGAGGAGTATCTACAATGACTGTCACACACACCTATGTAGTATAAACTTTTCAAACTGATGGACACGCCAATGGCGTCTTTGCTTTTGCTTTATTGTCGTAATAGTTTTATAACTTTTCTTCATTCTCCTGACGCAACTTTATAAACTGTCAAATAATTTTGACACATACTTTTCTTGTAACAATATTGAATATGATAAAGACTGCCCTTAAAGAGGGTGCATTACCAAGAAAAATAAGAGAAACAAGAAGTAAAGATGATCACGATTGAGAAAAGGTATTCTAAAGTTTGGCAGTAGGCTATGTTTGGTACAGAGGAAAAAGGAGAGGTAAGTAAAGGTAAAAAGAAAAAAATGTAGAGAAAGTTTAATATATATATATATATATATATATATATATACTTAGCCGTAGGTATTTTTTTAATCATTTATATTTATTTTTTTATTTAATTAAAATTGATCACGTATAATCTTTTTATAATAAAAGATAGAAAGAAACAAAATATTAAATATTAAATTTTTATTTATTTTATTTATTTTAACTACTCATATTATAATACTATTAGATTATGATCGAACAATTAAAAAAATATTTATTAGATTAGGAAATATATATATATTTGTTTGATATAGTGAAAAAGTTAGGAAAATAAAATGAGATGGAAAAAAAATATAATTATGACCCATCTAATTCCCACCAAAATGAAGAGAAAATAGTTGAAAAAATTTCTTTTAATTGCTGAGGAAGTTGAATTATTAAACTATTGTTGCATAGTAAACATTAAAAAATAATAATAACTGCAAACATATAATAAGATATGAGGTAAAATAGTCATTTTAGATTAAATTATTTTTTTATTTCTACCAAATAACTATAAAAAAAATACTTTCATTTTCTTTCTACAAATTTTCCCTCATTTTTATTTTCTTATTCCTCTTACATTTTCATTCATCTCTACCAAACATAGCACTAGTGTATATCCTTAATTAGTAAATGGCTTTCACAAAATTGTGTTATCCTTAATTAGTAAATGGCTTTCACAAAATTGTGTTAAATGAATGATTAGAACGATTTTTTTAAAAGATTTTAAAAAATTCACCAAACTCATCATATTGAATTTGACAGTGAAATCTCTTACTATATAAAATAAGAGTAATGTTTGGGACACTAAATATTTACACCAAAAACTTACACTACATGATGTGACATCCATTTTAATCATTAAATTTTAAATGGTATAATTCTACTTTAATAATATAGTATTTGAAATGGATAATACATCATTGGTGTAAGTTTTTGGTATAAATATTTGTTGTCTCTAACATTACTCATTCAATAATAGTACTCTTTTTTTTTTTAACTATAAATAACATTTAAATATAAAAAAATTAATCTGGGGCCTCTTTAGCGAATTCAACTAGTTTGTGAGACAAAATGTCCTTATACAAACTCAACCAATATTTTATTTTTTTGATATCTTTGAATTTTTTACATACGTTATTTTTAGTCATCTAAACTAACTTCCGCTAAATTTCAAATAAAAAGACTCTGTGCTCTACATGCATCATGCATGTGATAAGTAAAGGTAAAATGTCACTTATTGGACATTAAATCATTATTTTTCAAATATACACCTTGGCATCAATTTGGTTATTCTAAATTAACTATTAATTAATGTTAATATTTTAATATTTTTGGCACCTATTTAGTAATTAAAATTAGATATGGTCACATCCCAAAATGGGATTAGTGACAAATGAGGATGATTCAATCATTCAAACTCTAAACCCGTTTCTATACTTAGATATAAAATGCCTAATGGTACAGCTGCTCCAAGTAAAGAGTGTAGAAAATATGAATTATATAATTGAAGGTCATCAGGACTAAAATTAGCGAGATAATCAAGTTTTGTGAGAAAAAAAAAAGGGGAACTTAGTTGAATTCCCTTTTTTTATTGTTGGTTTTTGGAAGTTCCCCCTTTTTTATTGTTTTTAATTGAATTCTTTTTTTTTTTTTTTTAAAAAAAAAAGGTATAAAAGACTTATATATACCCTTAAGTCAATGGCACCAAACAGAAACGTCGAGAGCTAAATAAGGTATCTAGAAACTTGACAAAAAAATGTACATCTGAGTGTTTAGTATAAGACAATGTTAGACAGAGTATCAAGCCGCACTAGACAGGAATGTTGAAAGCTAAATAAGGTATTTAGAAACTTGATAGGAAAAAAAAGATACATTTGAGTATTTAGCACCATACAGAGCTAAACAATGTGTTTAGCCGCAACACAGGATGTCGAACCGTACTAAATAAAGTGTCTAATAACTTGACTTTTTTTGTTTAGTCAGAATATAGGTCCTTAATGGAATAAGTGATAATGATATTTGTTAATTTAAAAATTTTAAAATTTTAAAAAGTGTACTTATCAAAAAATTATTAAAAGAGGTGTATTAGTGTATTTTCTAAAATACATTATAAGCAAAGAACCCAAAAAATAATAACTATATTTGTTTCTTTGCTGGGCAAAATTAGTCTTATCTACATTATTAGTAGCACAATACTGCTCCAAAGTCTACCTCGACAATTCCAAGAACTATTTGCTGTAAAATTTATATTGTTATTCGTGATTTCTAGTGAGGAGTAGATAGGGAAAAACGATACCTCTACCTGAAATCTTGGGAATCCTGATGTTAGCCAAAAAGCTTGGGAGGACTAGGCTTTCGACAGATGAACACAATCAATGACGTATATCTATCAAAATAAGGATGGAAAGTATTGATAGAAGAAACTTCGCAGTGGTTAGATGTGGTCTAAGCAAAGTACTTATGTGGAAGTGAGTTTCATTTTATCCAACCTACAAGAGGAGAGTCTTGGGTTTGGAAAGCCATTCTAAAAAGAAGGGACATTCTAATGACTGGTGCATGCCTCTATCCTTGCTGGGGTGTAATTATTGGTATCTGGAATGATCCTTGGGTATCCACCATCCTTGGATTTAGACCGTTGCCTAGAGTTTAAAGCTCCCTAAATAGAGTATTACTCAACGATATCCTCACCGACTCAGGAGAATGAAACCGTCCCTTAATTTATCATCTGTTTGATCATACTTCGGCTAGAGCTATCCTGAGGATTCTAACTCTAGGTTATGAGAGTACAAGTTCCGAAAAATGGTTATGGCCTCTAACTAATATGGGTTCCTTCTCGGTGAAGAGCTTATACCAAGCTCTTATCTCCTCTGACGAAGAAGCCAACCTATAGCCTCACCTATGAAATGCTCTTTGGACATCTAAGTTATATCCGCGACATAAAATGTTATGTTGGTGAATTTGCTACAATATCTTACCAACAAGGCAAAGGCTTAACGAAGTGTTTGATCTTCAGGACAACAGTGTTTCATGTTTTCTGAGAATGTGAGTTTGCTAGGCAAATGTGGTTCACTTCATCATGGGGAATCAGGATTGAACAATTTCGCTTCATGGATATTAAAGATTGGTGCTTGAAGCTTTTTATTGGAAAAGTGGTGCCTAACCACAACTCATCCTTTAATGAATTTTTACTATTTGCCTCACTGTGTGTGGAAGCAATATGGATAGAATGCAATCTGATCTCTCATGATAACGGAGACACATGTGTTGTGACTATAATCCACTCTCTCTCCATGCAATTGCAGAACTATAGGCAGGTGTTGTCAAGTGACCACGACCACGATCAACTCAATATCCATCCTACGTGTTGGCTACCTCCTCCTCCTCCTTGGATCAAAATTAATGTTGACGTGGCTATCAGAAATGATGTGGCTATTGCTACAGCGGTGGCTCGAGATGACCAGGGTACAGTCCTTGATGCTTACACTTCTGTTGTCCAGCTCACCTACCCTCTGGTTATAGAGGTGGCCGCAATGTTACTTGGAATTCATCTAACAAGAGAGCAATATTGGCCTAAGAAGGTTATTGAATCGGATTGTATGCAGTTAGTTAATATGTGAAATGACGGAAGTATAGAGAATTTGACGGTAAAACATACTTTTGACCAGATGAGGAGCTTAACGCCTGAAATTTCTTCTATTTATATTACCTTTGTACCAACAATTTGTAATTTTTTTGCTCATAATTTAGCTGTTTGGCCCATATTTCTCGTGTTTTAGGTATATGTCATATTTCTCGTGTTTTAGGTATATGTCATGACAAGACTCAAAATTGTAAACTCTCCTCCCATTTGGCTGTTGGTTTTTTAACTTAATTTCTAGTTATAAAAAAAAAAAAAAGAAGAAAGTCCACCCAGACAAGACCACATGACCAGGAACTACGTACGTGATGATTCGCAGGCTACAGTCAGACATTTGCAAAGTGCCAATAAACCAGCGAATAATGTATTTACAATAATGTTTTCTTTCAAAAAAAATGTATATACAATAATATATTACATATACATCCTTTCCGGAACAAATTATTTATTTTACCTATATTATTTGCAGAAAATCTATCAAATAAAATTATATTTATGGAGACTCGATGTTGTTGTTTACTATTTTGAGTAGTAGTTGACAATACTGTACTACTTTCCAAAGATCTTATCAGATAAAATAATGAGATCAAATTGAACATCAAACATGTGGGCACGTATTAAAATAATAGTCATATGGACCATGTACTAGACACGACGTCATGTATCATGCATGTATAGAGTAATTATAATATTTTTATATTTGTGTACCAATACATTGTGACGAAACACCTGGCTGGTTAACAATCTTCTCTATTTGTCGCTTAGGGAAGTCGATCAATATTCAAGTCCCAGTGGTGTGAGGCAGTGATTTGGCTTGTTTGTAAATGTTAAATCATAAATTTATACATACAATAAGCATATATATATGAGCCTTTTTAAATAAATATTCTATATACCAGAACTCGTATCTTAGAACCCTTTTCTCAGATATGCACGCTATATATATTTATATATTTCTTCTTTCTATGTAGTTCTCCAAAATTTTGATGACGGTTACCAATACTTTTTGAGTCACATGAGGATGTCAGTTATTGTTTTTAAAAAATATATACTTTTTCCTTTTTTTCTTTAATTTAGGTGGTATAAAAATGTTACTCGTTCATTACCCTTCCAATTATGTGTATGTTAATATTGCCCCTCAGAGACAGAAAAATTATTGAGGGGTCCTATAGTGTTTCAATGATTTTTGTCCATCTTTCGTGATCTCATCTCTACTGTACAAAAAAAAAAGAAAAAAGGTCTATCTGTCTCAGGGCACATCAGATAGATCGCTTACCCTTTCCAGTCTTCCACTCTCTTTATTTTGCCGCTTTTTTTTTCATAAAAATAAAAACAAAAATCTAGGATTAGTTTTTGGATTACCTTTTACTAATTATTGGGGTCTATATATCTTCGTTTACGTTTGGGAAAAAGCTTGTTAACCCGGTTGTGGAATTCCCACGAGCTTCTGTGGCTTTTGATGATTGGAGCCACATAATTTTTTTTTTCACTTAATACTAAAAAAATAGGGATGGAGCAATGAATGAATGTCACGTGGATCGGGATAGTAATCTGCCCGTGATGATTAGTAATGCTCTTATATTTGAGAAAGAAGAAAGAAAAATGAACAAATGATTATCCGAACGTAATTCCATAATTAGTTCTACCCTATTCTTAAAGGGGGAAGAAAAAATCTCGTTCAAATTTCACACTAGTTACTTCAATGAAAAGCTCTACCTTAATGCCTGAGAACTAATATTATACTATTCCTCTTTAAAATATACATTGTTCTATAGATAAAATTGAAATAGAATAAACACGATTTAGCATGGCTTCATTGATACTATTTTGTTGGTATATAGTGGATGAGCTACATAATACCATTTGGTAACTAATAATTGTTTAATTTAGACACTTAGGGTTGATTTGTAGCTATTATAGAGTAGTGCTTGACAAACCTGAATAAACTATACAAGAGTTGTCATTTTGACGCTTGAAAATTTGAACTTCGTGATTCGAGTATGTACGTAAGATTTGAAAATCATGTTTGACATGCTTTTTATAAGTTCCATTACTAATACATAACCCCCAAAAATTAATCATTGATTATCATATTGTTTATATATATTAAGCTCATTTCAACATTCATCTTTACCTTTTATATGATAATGACAACTAACAATACATATGAAAATATTGAATTTGAGGGTGTGACTTTTTGTTCATAGTAAATGTCTTCCTCGTGTTCTCCTTTTTCATAGTAAATGTCTTCCTCGTGTTCTCAGTCTTACTCCATTACTGTGACCATTACTTTTAATGACAATATTAACCCTTGCTTTCAAATTATTTAATTAGGGTAAAAACCAAAGCACATATATAGCTAAGTTTTCAAGATAATTACTCATTTTTTATCGAATAAAGGAAATTTTATTCAATTCAAGGACAATCCAATAAAAATATCAAAGTACAAAGATGCAGTAATACTAAACAATCAAAAAAGAAAAAAAAAAATCCTACTAGAGAGATCTCTTCGTGAGAGCAAAATTCAATCGATATAAGACTTACAAAGAGAGGATAGAAAGTACGAGCAGCTAAGGTTTTTATTCTGGTTATACATAGTATTCTCTCTCTCTATGTATATATATATATATTTATATGAATTATGATAGTAGGTTAATTCCACCTATTTTTATTTCAATTCTAATTGTTGTAATAAAGAAACTCATTTACTTTCATTAATTGATTTTTTTTTTTGAAGGGTTCCTCAAGTGAATTAAATTAATAACTAGCCAAATTTTGCTATAAAAAGAGTACAAGTTTCTAAAGAAAATAGAAACATCCCCTCAAGATACATCTAATATCACCCTAACTCAGGAAGAGTGTGGGCTTTCATATTCTTGTTAGAAGAAATACGATTGTACATGCTACCTCCCACTATCAAAAGAAACTCCTTCAAGACATCTATCAGAAAATGCCATAGTTGACTCCTTTTTATAAAGTCTATCAGCAGGCATTATAACAGCCTCTTTTTGACAACATCCATCAATAAACAGCAAACAGTCTCATCATAGGTATAAATTATTGGCCGATATACTGCTAAATTTGCCGACTCTAAGAGAAAATCTTGATATGGTGAAATCATCTAACTTTGGCTCCCGAGGGCTTTAAATCCAGAAGAATACCAATAACACACCCACAAAAACAATATAAAAAACCTCTCTAGATTTGTATAAAAAAAGATATAGATACGAGGACAACCACACTAGAAAAAGAAAAAAAAATACTAAAAAGAAACTTAAAACACCATTAATCTAGATATGGGTGTATAAAGAGTACTATAAATCTAGATTTAGGTGGACAACTATTTTCAGAAAGATTATTTGAGAAAAGAATAACGAGAAAAAAAACCATATAGATAATCAATTTTATGTAATCATTTTTTTAGTGGAGGTTTTTGAAATCATTTTTTTTTAATAATTGTGGAATGAAAAAGAAGAATCCATTTTTATTTATGTTCACTTACAACATTTTTTCTACTCCTTTTTTGTTTCTTATTTTTTCAATTTATATTTAAGTTTGATGTAATTTAATAAGTCTGAAATATCTTTTTGGATTTAATTTTTTATTGATTTTTGTAATTTAGTTTCTTTTAATATGAATTGAATAATTTTTTTTCATAATTTAATTACTAAAAAAGTGTTTTTGGCGTTAGTGTAAGTAGTGATTTTGTTATTATTAAATGAGAATCAAAATAAGGGGATTCAAACTCAACAGGTAACAAACGAACGTAATTAATGATTTTTTTATATGTTAAATAGTCTTAAAAACAACAGATTTTCTTGATATATTTATTCAATTTATGTATTATAATATTCTCTTAAACGTGGAGATTATCTTAAGTTGTGCTCCAAACATGAAGTAAGACTGAAATTGTGGTAGGTAGACAGAGATGTGCTTAGGTGGTTAAATTTGTTTTTGTTTTACGTTAATTAATTAGGTGCAAGTAATTGTATTTAGAAAATAATATAAACAAATTCTAGCTAGAAGATACTTATGTTAAAATCAGTTTCACCACAAAAAAATAAATAAATAAAAGAAAAAGAAAACATATCAAAGACAGAAACAATCAACCAAGAAGACGAGAAAAATATGCGAATGGAAAATCATGAAAAGTAATAAAAAAGTAGAAATTATCCCATCAAAAAGGAAAAAAAAAAAAATATTAAGCCGCCAAAAAGGAAAATAAGTCCACAAAAAATTAAAAAAAAAAATGTCATCCAAATGTCTTATATACTCTATTTATCTTATCTTCTATAAGATTTAAGAATTATCATTTTCCGGAATCATAATTGAGAATATCAACATCAAATAGAACAAAATAAAATAAAGCATTATAAATGATTGCTAGGTAGATTTTGTGAGATTTGAGAGCATAATTACGGGCAATTCTTTTTCTCGTTTTCGTTCCCATTCCCATTCCTGCGTTGCCAGCTTCTTTAATTCGAAATTCCGATTCCGTCCCAACCGAAAAGTTCTTAACAAACAAAGATCCGCTTTCATTGTGCGCCACACACAAACACGCGCGCGCGCGCGCACCATTTCCCTCTCCAACTCGACCCCCATTCCAGATTCCGAGTCCTTTCACGTTTCGTTTTTCCCTAAACGAAACCATTTTCGAAACGTTTCTGTTTCTTGTTTCTCCGACGACTCGTTCAATCGCGTGTGTCTTCGTTCCCAGAATCAGCTCGGATTAAGCTTTCTAAATCGTTTTCGTTCGTTGATGGTCATCTAAGTTGTCCAGAATTCTCTTCGGTAATGAGATTTTTCTTTTTGTCTATATATATATATGTATGTATTTATATGTGTGTACATAGGTGAGCTTGTGTTCTGTTTGGATGCTGAGAATTTGTACAAGAAAATACACGAAGAAGATGAGCTTCCAAGGCTCTTATGATATTTTTCTCTCTTTTTTTTTTTTTTTTAAGCTGAGATAAGTGCTAGTTTTCTTCGATTCTACTTTGGGAGCTTGAGAATTGAGATTGCCTGAGTGAGTGAATATTCATTTATCAGTTTCTTCTTTCTCTCGTGTTATTTTCTCTGCAAACAAACAGAGCACTATTGAGATTCAAGAATTTCTTAAGGTTCTATTCGATTCCGCTGAGTTTGCTTTTAAAAGATCGTTCTAGTTCTAGTGCTTTATTTTGATTAAAAATTAAGGTATTAGGCATGAAATTTCAGTGGAAGTATATATCTCTATAGTATATATATGTATACATACATTATATAAATTGGGATTAGATGAATTCAATCTGTGATATCTAATAAGCTTGACCTTTTGAAATCGAGTAATGTTTGATCTGGGTGGACTCGGTCAAATTGGGTGGCTTTAGTACGGCTTATGGCTCATTGCTATTTTCCTTAGGAAGTCTTTTGAGTGTGTAATGCTTATTCTAAGCTGTCTCTGGGCAGCTTATGTAAGCTGATATGCACTGAATCAGAAAAGTAAACTATCAAAAACGGTAAAGGGAAAAAGAGAAAAAAAAGGGGGGGGAATGATTCCGTGCAGTATTGAAAAAGTGAGTTCCCAATTTTTTCGATGCAAGTTTGCTTGGTCAAATTTAGTTAGCCAAGGGGTAGTGCTTTTTTTCTTTTCAGTTGAGTGCTTCAGTTTTGTCCTAATTAATCTGGTGTTAAGTACTCCTATTGGTCTTTCACAAAGGAACATAGTATTAATTAGGCTATTAACTTAGTTGGAGTCGGTAAGAACTAAGATTGCTTGGTAAGATTTAGCTTCTGGATTAAAATTTTGAAATAGAATACCTCATGTAAATTGTTCCCATTCATTTTCGACTAACAATTGAATTGTTCCCTTATGTTTTTCTTCCAACAGTGGTATTCATGTCTAGCTTTTACATAGGAGCAAATAAGAAACTAGATTTCAGCAATTCTCTGATTTAATCTGGCATTGGATTTATTTATATGCTCTTCCATGGTAAAAATGTCATACCATGCTTCATTGAATCATCATATGTATTTGGTTTGTTTTCATTTTCTTTTGCTAAGCTGCATTCCTTGGGCTAGCAAAACCAAAATGTCCAAGCAGCCAATGTGCAATTAAATTGATTTTATTTTTTCTTGGCTGTTTTCTTCTGTAAGACTGAAATGTTTGATGGGACCATTTAATTTCAAAGAAAGAAATTATTTTGTGTATTTTGCTATAGCTTTCATTGCTTGATCTCATTAAGCTTCTGTCTGCATTTAGTGAAAGATGGTTGCTTTCGGGAAAAAGTTGAAGGAAAGACAAATCGCAGAATGGCAAGGGTATGATTTATATTTATTGCTTATTTCAAGTATCTATTGCCAAGTATTGTAGATACACTTACAGCACCAACCGAAAAATAAATAAATAAAGGAAAGAAAAAATAATGCACAGTGACAGATCTTGGACCTTTTCTCCTTGTGAAGTATAATAGGAAATGACAAGCTTCCTTTTGGATATTCTTCTTACCTTTTGATCATGGTGGAAACTTCTTGAGCTCTATCAATAGAATACTGATCATCATAGTGTTCTCTTTTTTTTTTTCCCCACTTCAGATATTACATTAACTACAAATTAATGAAGAAAAGAGTAAAACAGTATGCTCATCAAATTGAAGTTGGTACACAAGATCGTCGGCATGTTCTCAAGGATTTTTCAAGAATGCTGGATAATCAGGTGCATATATGGTCATTCTTTTCCATTAAGACATGATAGGAAATTTGAAGATGAGAATGTATGTTTGTAGAAATGGGCACATCATATATGTCATATCTCTTGGCATCTGCCTTCGTTAATTCACATGTATGATGCATGAGACAGCTTCTTTATCATATATAGGATCAGGAACTGCTTTCATAATTTGGATTAATACACAGGCTGTCAAGCACACAGAGATAAATATAACACTCAGGCAAATACACGCACACACACCACACACATGTATGTATATAGGAAAGTCTGTGTTCCTTCTTTTTAATGTGCTTGTGTGTTATATATAGGATCACGAACTTCTTGCATAATTTAGTTCTGTCTTCTATTTTAGAATCTCCAAGTTCTTCTGTTATTATAAGGTGGAATCTGTAATATCTTGTGCTTATTTTCTGCAATTACCATTTTAGATTGAGAAGATTGTCCTATTTCTGCTGGAAGAACAAGGGCACCTAGCAAGCAAGTTAGCCAAGCTTGGAGAAAAGCAAAATGCTCTACAGGAACAACCTGATATATCTCAAATATCTGAACTACGAGAAGCTTATAGAGCAGTAGGGCAAGACCTTTTAAAGCTTCTCTTTTTTATCGAGATAAATGCTATTGGTCTCCGTAAGATACTGAAAAAGTTTGATAAACGCTTTGGCTATAGATTCACTGATTATTATGTCAAAACTCGTGCCAATCATCCGTACTCACAGCTGCAGCAAGTGTTCAAGCACGTGGTAACATTTTTAATCACAGGCTGTTCTCTTCTTTTCCTTTACACTTAGTAGTTTGTAGCATTTTTTTAAGGCTTCTAGATGGAGTATTGCATTTTCTTTCTTTTGTTGTTACAAGTGCAGCTTTAATCATTGGAGGTAAAGCATTAAGCAGCAGTACTTAATTATTAGAATCTGATTCAGCAACCCCCAAAATAATTGTCTGTGAATGATCTTACCTACTGATTATGAACTTGCAGGGCTTAGGGGCTGTTGTGGGAGCCATATCTCGCAATCTTCATGAACTTCAGGACCGTCAGGGTAGTTACTTATCAATATATGATCAGCCTGCTCTTCCGCTCCAGGTTTCTTTATTCTTGCACCCTATAGTTTCTTTTCTTTTTCTCTTGACTAAAAATAATATAAGTGTTGGTTATTTATAAATATCTTTATGAGGGTGAGGGTGAATGTGCAGGATCCTGTTGTTGATTCAATAAATGCAGCTGTAGACAGGTTAACCCATTCAACAAATTTTCTTAACTTTTTGGCACAACATGCATTCATTATGCAAGAAGAGCTACCTACTCCTGTTGAGGAACAAGTTGATGATCAGAGATACCATTTTATGTCGCTTCTCCTGAACCTAGCAAACACATTTCTGTACATGGTGAATACATACATTATTGTCCCTACAGCAGATGACTACTCCATGAGCCTTGGAGCTGCAGCAACAGTTTGTGGGGTTGTGATTGGAGCTATGGCTGTTGCGCAGGTGTTTTCTTCAGTGTACTTTAGTGCATGGTCAAATAAATCATACTTCAAACCTCTTGTATTCAGCAGTATTGTTCTGTTTGTGGGCAACACCATGTATGCTCTGGCTTATGATGTTAATTCAATATGGATTCTTTTACTTGGTCGCCTTTTCTGTGGGTAAGTAACTTCTTTCTCCTCTTTGCCTTCCTGTTTTACCATTTCTAATCTGTTTAAGCTGAATGTCTGTTAAATGTTAAACTATCTGGTTTTCTGTCTATAGATATATATATGTTTGTGTACATAAGAGTAAATAGGTGCTAAGAAATTATTCGAGGCAGTGGGTTAGTGGTTACAGATATCTCTGTTTTTGTCTTTAAAAGTTGCCAGTGATTTCAACACCCATGCTTTGGGATTTTACTCTATCTCCCCTGGCCTCGTCAGCCCTTGAAGAAAATTTGATCCTGTCCATCTTTGGCCTAAATCTAAAAGTAGAACAAGAAGCAATGGTAATTTCTAAAACTTTTGTCATGGGCTACGTGAATTTGATGGGATTTGGATCTGGCAACTACCTTAAATAATGTTGAGAAAAGATTTGATTGGCCCCATACAGAGCATATGTAAATGATTGATGATTCAGCTTAACAAATGAAAAAGCAAACAAAATTATTGGATTTTACAAGGGGGATGTTGTTCATCTACAAAAAGTTTCATTTCTCAGAACTATTTTGCATAAACTTGTACTTTAGTTATGATACATTCAATGCCTCATTACTGTCTGATCCATTGCTATCCTAGTTTGTGGGCACAAGAAGTTTGGAAAGCTTTTTGTGTACTGAGTTCTAAAGAGTATGTTTGTTATACTGTATCAGAGAATTAACTGCGGTTGGAGGAACCAAGTTCAACTTTAAGCCAGGATTAGTTTAGTGTATATGTTTTAAGCTCTTTTCGTAGAATGGTGAGTATCTTATTATTAAAATTGACGAACTTGAACTTCTGAATTTCAGATTGGGTTCTGCTAGAGCAGTTAACAGGCGCTATATTAGTGATTGTGTGCCACTAAAAATCCGCATGCAGGCATCAGCAGGTTTTGTTAGTGCCAGTGCCCTTGGAATGGCTTGTGGTCCTGCTCTTGCTGGCCTACTTCAAACAAATTTTAAGATTTACAAGCTTACATTCAATCAAGACACTTTGCCTGGCTGGGTTATGGCTGCTGCATGGCTTATATATTTAGTATGGTTGTGGATCTCTTTCAGAGAGCCTGCTCATGAAACAGTGGAAAATCCTACTCAACGGACATCTAATGCCGGTAAATTGACATTTGAATAATTAGAATTGTTTTTAAGAGTCCCATACGATATGTCTTTTAGATGATCAGGAGCTTTTGTGTTGAAACAGATTTTATCCTTAACTGAAAATAGTCTAATGTTCTTGTTTAGCTGTGCTCTAGTTTAGAAACAAATTAGCGATGTATAATTCATGGTGAACAGATATATTCTGATGTGTCTAACTAAATCAAAACTATCCTCATCTTCCTGTGACAACTCACTTTTCTGGGGGAAAAGAAGAAAAAGAAAAAGAAAAAGAAAATTGTAATCAGAATATAGATTATATGGAATTTATTCGTTGACTACTGGAAGTGTTTAATGTGGAAATTAACCCTTTAAATGACAGAAACAGTCGAAAATAATGCGCTTGAGGAAGGTCTAAAACAACCATTGCTAATCAGTTCAGAAGACAAACAAGCAGATGATGATGGTGACCAAGAATATGATGGAAGTGAAGAAGCTGCTGAGGAATCTCGCCAACCTGTAACTTCAATTCGATCAGCATATAGATTACTTACACCATCTGTGAAGGTATTGTTTGAACCTATGGAATATGTATTGACATCATTGATGCCAGTTGGAACACGGAGAACTTCCATGAATCAAAAATAAAGAACATGCAAATAAGCTAATAGCCTAATACTTGGGCATTTTCGATACACAGATTGCTTTCTTACTTAGTTACTTGTATTGTATTTGGCAAGAATTGTAGATAACTTTCAGTTTCTGTTAAAAAAAGGAAAAATGACGCTTTCTCAGTAGTCGTATATGTATTTTAATACCATATTATCTACTTGTATCATTTCTTCAGGTTCAACTGTTGATATACTTCATGCTCAAGTATGCAATGGAGATTTTACTATCAGAATCCAGCGTAATTACAACATACTATTTTAGTTGGTCTACAAGCAGCGTTGCAATTTTTCTTGCATGTCTTGGGCTGACAGTTCTTCCTGTAAACATTATCGTTGGAAGCTACATTAGCAACATGTTTGAGGACAGGTGATTTGTCATATGATGCTGTTGACATTTGGTTCGTGCTTATTGTCAGGGTGCCACAGATGTTTGTGCTGACTATATGATGCAACTCTTTTTAATGTTCTGATGCAGGCAAATTTTATTGGCATCCGAAATTATGGTTTGCGCAGGCGTTCTTCTGAGCTTCCACATAATAATACCATACACTGTTGTACAGTACGTCTGTTCAGGTCTGATCATGTTTGTATCTGCTGAAGTACTTGAAGGTGAGATATCCGTCATTCAATTTAGTTTCTGTATCATTTACGGCAGTGATCACTATTAGGCAAGAAAGTGGTGCACAAAAGCAGTCTCTTAATGATTTAGGAAGTATAATGTAATACTCTTTTGCAATATTTTTCTATTCATGAAGATCCACTTTGAGTGCCGAGCTACTTTTAATAGGGCCATGAACTAGATCAGAATGATTATCAACCGACTCCTGTATGTATGTACTATTGTATGCCACCAACTTGAACAGTTTAATTGGTAGATTGCAGCTTAACTTACTGCATGTGTTTTCTTGCAGGTGTTAATTTGTCACTTCTTTCTAGAGTCATGTCATCCAGGCTTTCTCGTGGAACCTACAATGGCGGATTACTCTCGACAGAGGCTGGAACATTGGCTCGAGTTGTTGCAGATGCAACTATCACTCTGGCTGGATATTTGGGGCAGAGTACGCTGTTGAATATCACCCTTCTTCCCTCGCTTCTCATCTGCGTAGCCTCAATCGTTGCGACATGCTTTACTTACAATTCTCTCTATTGATTCATATTTCCTGTATGAAAAGATGTTCTCTCTTCCACAGTGGCAATTCCTTCATAATTTTTTCGTAGATTTTTCATTTGCTATCATCATTGTTTTTTTTTTTTTTCATCATGCATTAGTGTTGTATATGGTAATTTGTAAGAGATCCACTCGTACGTAATCTTCTCCAATTGATTTTAATAAATCTTTCCAATTTTGTTCCCTGGAAAGCTACAAAATTTTAGTCCTTGAATGGAGCAGCCTTCTAGCTTAATCTGCAACAGAATGAGAAAGAAACAAATGCGAACAAGTCTAGGGTCAAGTAATACCCGCAATACTCAAGATCCGTTTTATTACTTGAGTGGTCATGTTGATCATCTTCGAATGTGATGCAGCAAAGCAGATAAATATTTAAGAAAACTCTTGACTATGGTATGTAGATGAGTAACAAGCCTTCTAAACACTCTTTGATGCTCAGGGATGATAAGTGTTTGCTTCAGTTTTGGCTAAATTAGACTATTTGACTTTTCAATATGATAAAAACTCTCCTCTCAGCTTTTAGATCAGTCAAATTTGAAACACGAAAATACAAAAAATAACCTTCGTTGAAACCTAAGTCAAACTATTGTTTAATAAAAATAATAAGAAAGAAGCTAAAACTGAAAAATAGTGTGGTTTTGTGTTTCAATTTTTTGTTAATAAAGTTTTAATTAAGGGTACTGCGTTTGGGGTTATTCTCCTTTGTCAACGTCACAAGCACGAAGTTGACAAAGTCAACCTTTGGATGTCTTTCTTTAAGCTCGGTTGACTTGGTCAATGCTACTAAGAAAGATTTAGTAATACCAAAAAATTATACTAGACATACATTATGCATGCTAATAATTTTTTATTTTAAAGTGGAACTACATTATTTAAAATTACAGAGCTAAAAGTATTCTCACATCACCAATGTAAAATTTTGTGTTCCTACACTCTTAAAAGAACCATGCCATCAAGGCAAGCAGAATTCGAACAGATCGAAGAAGGGGCTTACCAAAAAACAAAGGGCCGAATGCAAATTTGCCACTGAGAGGAGGTTTTTGTCCTCTTCGAAATTGATGTTGCTAGTGTAGTTAAAATCAAAGAGTTCTTGTACTTGCAGCTAATTCTTTTCCTTTCATTTTTTTTTCAAAAAAATAAAGCTTCGTTACATTTCGAAATTGTTGAATTTTGATAATGATGACAACGTTATTAATATTATGACAGTAAGAAGTTTC